>CANSZD010000011.1:0-225373 GCA_947648045.1 Beta corolliflora | reverse complement strand
AGAAAACCAAATTTTTGTTAAAATTAACACTACTTCTTTTTTTTTATTCATTTTTTTTTTTCATTTTTGACTTTGTTAGAACTAAAGAAAAGGAAAACTTGAAAGAGAAAGAAAAGAAAAGAAAATAAGACAATTTTTTAAATTTTTTTTTTTTTGGAAAAAAAAGGGAAAAAAAGGGAAAAAGAAAAAAACTATATACACCTCCCCCAAGCTAGCAAATAGCTACTCCCCCAAGCTAGAATTAAGCATTGTCCTCAATGCTTGAACAAGACGATCAAGGGGAGAGGAGGGAAGAAACATTCAACCAACAAACATATGTGTCCACAAATCATAGAGCATTGAAGAAAGAGCAAAAGGAAGGAAGCTACTGGGATAGTAGGTGGTTGCAAATACCCGCAAATGACCCAATTTCTCCACTTCTAATAAACTTCTTCAAACCATGATTTACTTTCCACGTCTTATTGAGAATGGTTGTCATTCAAACTATGTACCTAAATCAAAATCAAAGATAATAGAAAAGAAAAATGAGTAAAATGATAATTAAAAAAAATAAAAGCAATAAATCACAGGTTACTTCCCGAGAAAGGCTTATTTAAGGTCCTAAGCTTGACCTTTCTAGTAAATAGCAATTCAAAGATCGCAAGAGTTTGTCAAATGCACTAGCACACATTTCCTTTAAGATAGCATATGCAATACTTAAATAAAAACATGTACAATATATAGTACAGATTCTATGCAAAAATTGAGGAGGGGGATGCCTAAAAGAAGTGGAATCAAAAGAAAAATCAAGAAAATAGGAAGAAGAAGACTCAAAAGAATAAGAAAATGAACAAAAAGTCGGCAAACTCTCCTCGACAAACTCTTTTTGCTTGGCGATCTCACTCTTTTCCTCAAAAAACAACCAAAAGAGGCACTTGAAGGGCAAAGGCGGAAAGGGGGCTCATCTAATGGAGGTAATTTGGATAAATAAGGGAAAGAGATGGGAAAGGAAGGAACTAGGTCGATGTTTCTTGAAAATGGGATATAAGGTGAAGGAATAGAAACTAAGGTTCCACGAATGACTTCTCCTATATCACAAGTCTTCAAATCACACACTTTTTTAACCTCCTTATAAACATCTTTGCCATCATCTAAATCCTTAAAAACATCACCAACCATCAAATGAGGTATCTACACCCTCAACTTGACCAAGATCTTCACTCAAGTAAGAAGGGGTAGGAGAGGATGGATGCTCTAAAGCACAAGGAGGGAAAGTAAGGTCCAATCCACTAGAGGTGGATACATGAGACTCAAAAGGGAATGTATAGACTCATAAACATCCTCACTTTCAACAATATCCTCAATAATGGGTCTTTTCTCCTCAAAAACATACCCTTCATCATCACTACTCCAAAAACTATCATCAAGATCATGGGGTTTTTCCAATTGATTTTCATTTTCAACATACTTCGAATCAACATAATCAAACTTGAGAATGTCATTTTTGCAACCCTGATTTTCATTAAGCGAATTCAAACTACTTTTCAATTGTAAAAGGAGATCCTCAATGGGTTTGGAGTCAACTTTAGGGAGAGGCTCATAAATGGCACTAGAATTTGCCCCATTAAGATATCGCTCAAGAGTAAGCTCCAAATCGGATTTCGATGATTCTGAATGCAATGAAAATTGAAAATCAATTTTGGGGGGAGGGATCACAATCAATCATATCGAGAATCAATATTGGGGACATGTGACACATCATTGAAATTCATGCACATATTAGAGGAATCATGACAATTTGCATAAAAGTCGGAATCATAAGTGTGCCTAGCTAACCACAAAAAAAATTCCAAGCTTCATCCGAAGATGTCGCTCGAAAGTCACCGTTAAACATATTTTCAACAACTCCTCTAGTATGTTCATTTAGTCCCCAATAAGTAATCTCACAAGCTTCCCCAATATCATAGCCATGAAACTTTATAAATTCCCTAACCCTATCAAAGTACGCCCAAAAGGATTCATTGTCATATTGAAGAAAAGAAGTACTTCGCCATTTTTTTGAGAAATTTTCTTTTAAAATAAAAAATAAAATAAAAAAAAGAATATTCACAAATAGCCTAGACTTATCTAATCAACACGAATCAATGCAAGCCGAAGTCCCTGGCAACGGCGCCAAAATTTGACGCGCTCGTTGTAAACACGTCAAAGATACCTAAACTACCCAATATAGGGCATGTAAAGGGTCGAATCCACAAGGACTAATGGAAGCACAAATAAGTATCGATTTATGATAAGCTAAGTAAAGTCTATGTTTTTGAAGATTTATAGATGAAAAGACAATAAGAAAAATGGCTTTGGGAAGGGGTATCCACCAATCAACTCATTCACAAACCAAGCAATCACAACTGGAATCAACAATGGGGATCAATTGAGGGAATTGTTCATCCATTGGTACTCTAACCACTCTCTCGGGAGCTAGCTAGATTGGCCTAGTCTCTTCCGAAGACCTATTCTCATGGCTAAGGCATTCAACCAAGCATAACCATAAACATGATGAACTTAAACAAGAAAACTAAGTCCCCTAGGCTAGGTAGTCCCTATTCTCATGGTCCTTCAAGCCTAATAATCGATTTGAGGCAACCCCTTAACTTCATCTCTCGATCCTTCACTAAGGGTACCTAAATTATGCTCCTATGATGGTCAATCACACAAACATTCATGAAAATGTTAAATCAATTAACCAAAATTATCCCAAGTCAAAACCCAATGTTGGAATTAGAGGTTCATGAACTCATTAATGGCTTCAAACCCTTCTCAAAGAAATAGCTACTCATAAATCATGAAAAATTATAAACTAAAAGACATTAACAACTATTAACATGAACTAAAACAATAATCTAGGATGAACAAGTAAATAGAGTGAAAATAACATGAAAATAAGAAAATAAAGCAATAAAATATGAGAGAGAGTAAGGAATTCTCATTAAAGTTGCAAGGAATTCTTAGATTCTTCAAATTCCAAGCTTTCAACAAGTTTCTCTCACTTCTCTCTCTAGAAATGAGATTTTCTCTCTCCTAGGGTTCTAAGAAATTCAAATCTCACTTTATTCAAATATAATGTAATTTAGCTTAAGTTAGAAAAAGAGGAGTCCCTCTTATATAGTCATAAGAAATAAAACATAAAATTACAAAACAACCCCCGCATTAAAACAAACAAAGTCGTAAAAAGGTTTCCGGAAAAATGACTCGACCAGGGCGGGTAAGATGACCCGAGCACTCGGGTGACCTGACCCGAGCCCTCGGGTCACCTGACCCGGGCGGGTCAGACCAACAGGAGTGAAAATTGAGTTTACCGCTGATTGACCCGGGCGGGTCAGTTGACCCGAGCACTCGGGTCAGTTTTCAGTTTCGTCAGTTCATTTTCAAACGGCCATATCTCACTCGTTTTATATCGAAATTGAGCTTGTGACCACTCGTTGGAAAGCTATTCAGCCAAACTTTCATCTCCAACTTCAATCGCTCAAAAATGTTTTGTGTGCTGAAAGTTATGGCCATTTGAAGTTGACCCTTGTGCGCAAACTCTTCCAAAACTTCTTATATTTGCCTCCGGAACTCGGTTATGCTTCCTTGACCTTCCTCTTCGATATTAATATTCGGGGTTGTGCAAGTGTCCTCCAAGCGTGCTCCTAAGTCCTGAAATGGAACAAATCGCCCAAAGAAAGTGCATACAAGAAGGAAAATTGCACAAATTAAGGAAATAGCTAACAAACTAGCTAAACTAACTCAAAAACAACTATAAAACCAATTAAAAACTATCAAAAAGTAAAGTAATAAACAAGATATCAGATATCGGTGAAAATAATATTGAGGTTATAGAGACTAGTACTGAATGGAATTCCTTTAGGCAGAATCTAGCAACTGAAATGTATGCAACATGGTTGAACTCAAGACCTTCTTAAAGAGTTTTGTTTACTTCTTGTATTTGGTTTTTGCTTAGTTGTAACTTGTAAGGAGAATTTTATTTTTGTGTTGTAGAGATGAGTCAAGGTAGAATCTGCATGAGATGGTCAGTTTCCGATGATCAGGCTCTCATTAGTGCCATGAATGATCTTGTCGATCTTGGTGGTTGGAAAACGGACAATGGTCAATTAAAAAATGGGGCTTATGCTAAGTTGGAAACTCTAATGAAACAAAAGATGCCCAAGTGTGAAAAAAAAGCGAAGCCCCCATATTGAGTCTCGAGTAAAGCTCCTCGAAAACAATATGATGCTATTTCAGAAATGCTAAGCCCGAGTGCAAGTGGATTTGGATGGAATGACGAGGGGAAGTTTGTTACATGTCCGCAAACGGTTTGGGATGAATGGATTAAGGTAATGTTCGAAAATTATATATGTTTTTTCCTACTTTATGTTTTCTTTTATAGTTTACATGTCAGTTAAAAAAACAAATGCAATTTCTAAGGTTTGATTACATTATCACTTTTAATAGTGCAGAGTGACTAAAATAAGCATAACCTGATTACATTATTGCTTTTAATAATGAGATGAAGTTTACTTTTTTCCTGTAGATATGTCTTTTTGAAATGTCAGTTAGAGATAATATAGGAGTAGTTTTTTTGTTGTGGCTCCGAAACAAGTTTAGCAACATATATGAAGAAAGCCATAGGTGTAAGTTTAAAGTCATTACTTGTTGATTATTGTTTATTACAATAAAAAAAACTTTGATTGATGTACTTTCTTGTTGTTATGATGTTATGACCGAGTCACAAAAAATGCCATTAGGTTGAGAAACAAACCTTTCCCCTTTTTTGACGAGTTGGGAAAGATATTTGGCAAAGATAGGGTTATTGAAAATGAATCTGGAAATGTACATGATATTCTTGAAGAGATGGATGAAGAAGAAAGGGAGGAAGAAGAACAAGAAGTCCCTCAGTATAGTGTAGGGGAGATCAGTCCTTCGTCTCAAAATAGTCCAATGGGACCTCCACCTTCAACAACACCTTCAACTAGAAGGACAAAGAAGGCAAGGACTCGAAACTATTGAAGCCTTGAAAGAATTTTCCACTAAACTTGAAAAAATTAGTGATGTGATGGAGGCGGCAAGTGAGCACATAGGAAGGTTAGCTAGTTGTTTCCAACACGAGTCGATTCCCAGCGAAAGAAGGATGAAAGTGACAAATGAGGTTATGAAAATGGAAGGATTAACTCCTACTGATGTTATTTTGGTCTCAAAGAAGATTGCTCTCAATCCTCTAGAAGTTGATTTCTTCTTCAGCCTTCCAGACGACTACATATATGCTTATGTTCAAGGTTTGTTGCTTCCAGATCAATGATTGAAAAAACAACATAAGTCGAATTAGTAGTTAAGGCATGGTTTTAATATAGTATGCAAATAGTATATAATTTTGGTCTTTTTTCGGTCTTTTGTAAGCCATGCTAAATTATACAAGTAGAGGTTAAAGTGAAATATTTTGGGTTGTCATGTTGTTGCTGACTATATATTTAGAAGCATAGGTAATGGGACCGATCCGATATTTTGTAAGGCCCGATTTCCTATTATATTGTTAGCTTTAGCTTTGGAAGGATTGACCAACTACTAATTCTCATTGTAAAATGCAACAGGTTAAACTCTTTTAGCTTTGTGGGATGCTATCTTTCATATATGGTTTCCCATTGTTCTATTTATGTTTTTTTTTTCTATTATTATGTATGAAGAGGGTGTACTAGTTGCATAAAAATTTTATTCCTTTACTTTATCATATTTGTGTTAATTTTTAATGAATAGTTTTTAAGTGTTAGTGGTAGATGTTAAAAAAAATTACACATAAGTAGTTAAAGTTAGTTAAATTTCATGGGAAGTGTAACAAGTGAACCAAACAACACATATGAAGTAGATTCATGGGAAATGCAAATTCCGTAGTATCAACCAAACATGTTAAGACCATTTCCTCCTCATCCTCCTCACTCCCCTCCACACCCTTCTCCTCCTCCTCATCCCTTTCGTTCCCCATATTTTTATAAAGGGGAAGCTGGATGTACGCAAGCTCCTTTGTCCAGTGATGAATTATTTGATCACATGCAAGTTATTCATCGGCTTACCAGAGCTACGACAGATATGCATAGGCATGGAATAAGTGTTCTCAATACCCGGGATGCACTCATTAAGCCAGCTTTTTACAAGACTTTGAGATATGATTTTCTCGTACACTTTGAGGCAATTCCAACAGTTGGGTTTTTGGGCTGTGTTTTTCTCATAGGTGATAGAGATCAGACTAAGAAATATTCTTATTCTTTACGATTGTCTGAGAATCGCAAGGGACGTGTGTAACACCCCAGAATTTCAAAGGCGGAAAAGAAAGAAATAATAATATATTTGATAGGACGATGGCGGAAACATCGTCTTCTGGGAATGTCACTACTACAAGAATACTGTTTAAATAACTAAGTGATAAAACCAAACATAATTAAATACTATAAGTAAATTAATTACTTAGATTAAAATCGAAATGAGAAAACTATCTCAAACTAAAGAGAAGTCTAGAACTAAAACCCCTAACAGATTATTTCTCGCATCTCAACCCGAGCCCAAAAATCAAAGAAAATCCCCATCAACAAAACCTGCAAAATATACAACAAATATCCACAGTCAGTGGGGAGTAACTAACAGTTCTCCCAGAACAATAGCAATCAAAGCACGATTCAGAAGAAGATTATTAAGAAAGGAATAACATGCAATCATTACATCAATAGCATGCACATAGAAATCATAAAGCTATAGATGAAACAAGTGATCATCAACAATAAGTAAACATGATAGAGTGAGTGACATAATTCTAATGTATATAAATAATAATAAATCAAGAATTCAACAAGTTATTGAGTCGAAACCGAACGCCGGGTGATTCGCAAATCACTTCCTAAGGTTTGTCGGATCGCGATCTCCGGTCGTCTATGGGCTTACGTTCCCCACTTCTTTGTGTCTAAGAATGGCCAAACTCCCGATGCAAGGGTAGAACACGCGAGAACTCCCCGACCTCTCGGACGACAACAATTAACCTGGTGTACCCCTAGTTCGCAAAACCAGGTGGTTGGCATGTTCTTAACCGGGGACTACATCTATCCCACCGGATATTCTTATCTCAAAATACAATCATGCATACAAACTAAGTATCATTCATTAAAAATATTCATCAAAAAGGGGATGCCACCCGGCCTTATACCCACAGTTCATCAAACAGTTCTTCATAATTCCTCAAAATAAATCACTTATACAATAATCAACAAATAACTCTCACAATAACACTTGAACATTCCCAAACATCATCAATGACAATACACTGGTTTTTACAGCAACCACACTCAATCACAAATACATCACCAATTAACTCTAAATCATATTCATTAAAAGAGTAATAACAATTAAATCATTTTATTCCATAAATCAAACCTAAACATGTGGTTACCGAAATGATGCATACTGTATACTACTGAAAATCAGCAACCCAGAATATATTAAATTATAAATTATATCTGATTTACAAGCCTTCAAACAATTTAAAAGTGTATCCTCAATTTCATCACAAAAACACCATAATAATTATGAAACTAACAAATTCGAGCATTAAAATCACAAAAAAATTATCATATAACCCTAATAGCTCTACTGACATGGTAAAATTTTTATTTATAATTTTCGGACTCAAAAAGTATTTTTAACAGTTAATATACAGATTCCTCAAATAAGCCATTATAATAATTAAAAATATAAACAGACGCCCAAAAATTACCAAAAATTCAAATAACATGTAAAAACTCATGCAAATACATATTTTTCAAACAAATTAATTTTTCTGCCTCTACAAATAATTTTCATGAATTATATACTGACAGAACAGAAATTACAAAAACAGATATATCAATTAATTAAAACAGTAAACAGTAGATAAAAATTATTCTAAGGCATGGAATACATTATACGCATGTTACATGATCTGAGAAAAATGATTTCATTAATTTCAACAGTCGATCAAAAATTATTATGAAATTTAGCCAAAAATGCACAAAATACTAATTAAATCAAATAAATATTAAAAATCATGCAAAAAATTATTTTTCTCTAAAAAGTATTCACATAGCATGTGTCACGTATGTTCATGTAAAATTTCGTCAAAAATCTCATTCAAAAAGTATTTTAGATAATTCCTAACGTATTAATCTAATACCGAATACTACTCTAATCACTATGATTCTAGGATAACAACTAGTTACCTGGATCGTCGGGAGGAGAGCTGAGTCCAAAGATACAATCACGAGTTAAGCATGCAATCCAAATCCTCTTCTAACCCCAAGGCATAACAAACGAGAATTGTAGCAACAAGTCACTAAGCATTTCTTCTTGAACGTTGGAAACTCTTGTTTCGCACTGCTCTGTTACGACCATGATTCCCGATGATCAAAAGCTCAGATTATAAATCTCTCCGGTCAGAATGTATAACAAGATGTTATAAACGTTGAGTCCAAAAATGAAGATGATCCAACGGTTAGATCTCCGGCTACGGTTATTTTCGTGAAGGTGTGACAGGAAAAACCGGGTTGAAACTTCCTATTCTTTTCCTCTTCCTTTTCTCTCTTCCTTTTCTTGAAAAACGGTGGGTGATAAATGCAAATGATGCTGAACTTCTTTGAATAAAAATCAGAATTTTATGGATGTTTAATGGTTGAAATAAAGGGTTTTAATAAAGGAGAATGATTAGGGGGTTATAGGAGTTACAAAGCTACCAAGAGTCACAAGGAAAAATATAAAGAAAAGAAAGAAGAGGAGCTCTCCTTCTCCATCTCCTTGGCCGGCTGTCAAGCCCAACACACCAACAAAAATTTCGGCCCAAATCAACAAGAGTCCATGCTTCAAAAACCCGCTACGCGATAAAACGATTAATTCTAAATCGCGCCTAAAAACTTTGAAAATACTTAATAATGAAAATAATTCTAATAAATTATATTATAAATCTAAATATAATGCACACATTAACACACCATATAATAAAATAATAATTCGGCCCCAAATTATAAAGAATAAAAATCATTGATCTAGAGAAAATAATAAATTATTTATTTTTTTTACGAAAAGAATATCATTTTAAAATAAACTAACACCAAAAATAAAGGGTGAAAATTACGGGGTGTTACAATCACTCCCCCTTAAAAGAGTTTCGTCCTCGAAACTTCAAAACAACCAAGAGACAAAAGAAAATACTCTAGATAAAGAACATTAAGAAAACAGAAATCGATGGATTTTAGTTAAGAACTAAACAACTTTGCAGGTTTAAAATTTGATAACTCAAATAATATATATTTTATTTTGGAAGACCAAAAGAGTTGTATAAAGTAAAGAAGCATGGTAACAACCATCCTTTATAAAATGTGAAAGAACCAAAGACAAGTATTAGAAAGTTTAAGGTAAAAACTTTTGCACAATAAACTATAGGTAATTTTGCAAAAGAAGCATGAATAAATATTTACGTAAAATTATAAAAAGAATAAATCCGATCATACATAAATATTTTGAGAAAAGAAACAAAGAAGAAAAAGTTCGTAAATAGATAGCCAAACCAATTTAAATAGAGGTAACCACACGGGCTTATACTCCACTTAAAGAGATAAGAGCACTTTAATAAAGAGTAGCTAGTCGCTTTATTAAAATAAAGCACTTACGAACACAAGTCATGACATATGTTATAAGAGCGTACGCCTCCTAAACATATATATGAAAATTAAAGTTCGCAAAAGAAAATGAAAACTCTAAAATAAATTTCACAACGACGAAACACTAATAATAAATAGGCGATAAAGTAATAAATTATAAACAACAATTATAAAATTTGCTAAGTCGACACAAATGTGCATGGAACCACCCATTGCAATCTAGTATCAACAAAACAATATTTGAAAGCCTTCTTATCAAATCAACATTAGAGTTTACTTGGAATCACCCAATATAAACTTAATGTCAACTCAAAAAAAGAAATTAAATCAAAACGGATAAAATACGTCAACTTATCAAATTGACATACAAGTCAAAGGAATCACCCATTATGACTCAATATCAACTCAAACAAGTTTAAAATTTAGACTTATCAAATTGACATACAAGTCAAAGGAATCACCCATTATGACTTAATATCAACTCAAACAAGTTTAAAATTTAGGCTGAGTATATAAATTTCGTTTTCAAAGAATATAAAACAGATCGAGTCAAAACCAAAGAATTAAATAAGAAGTATTGAAAACAACCAAAATTTTGCTATGAAATGAGAAAGCACTAAATATTTAAACAAGAAACAACATATGGTAAACGAGATCCTTTCACACATTTGAGTTTGAAAAATAATGCTAATAAGAAAAGTAAATTAGTAAGTAAAATAAAAGTTGTTGAATGCTAACCTTTAAAACAAAATAGTTTACATCTACTTTTCAAACTAACACCAAAACAACTCATTAGGGTACTTTTATTTTCAAAGACTACAAAACTTATTAACATAATTAAAGGGTGAACAAGGATTAGCATGAAAAACAAAAAATATCAAAAGAAAAATATTTATAAATATAGATGGTCAAAAACGGTAAGAGAAATTTGAAGACAATTGAAATTAAACGTTTTTCAAAAAGAGTATGTCAAAATATTAACAATAACAAAATTTGAAAGTCGAGAAAATAACTCTAACATAAGTATAAAATTTATTAAGTTCAAAGATCTAAAATATAATTTGGAATATAAATTCAAACTAGAAAGTTTTGTAAATAATAAAACAGATACGTAGTACTCACATAAAAACAACACTCAATTGAAAAAGAACAGAAAAATATATACTTGTCTCACATAATAACATATACTATCAAGCAACTAGCAAATAAAATAAATGTAATGCAACACACAAGACTATATTAAAATAAAATTAAAGTTTATCTTTAAATTGCAAAACACAAAATAAATTAAACACACAACTAGGCCGAAGAAGCTATAAATTACTTCGCTTTCATTGCGCACTCCGATAAAAGAGAAAATAAATTACATGCAAGCGGCCCTGCAAATAAGATTAACAAACTTGGTATACTAATTCCACCAATAAAACAAGTAACTATACATATAACATATGCTCCATAAGCATGAGAGCACACCACATTCCCATAAGGCTTCCCTTTTACTTACTCTACCCATCACACTCTCATTATAGTGAAACTACTAAACTTAATTCTAAACAAATTTTATATCCTATGGCTAACTAATAATTCTAAAGAATCATTAGCAACTCTTTTCGGAGTTTAGGAGCGTTTTGCTCGATACCAACCGTAACACCCCGGAATTTCAAAGGCGGAAAAGAAAGAAATAATAATATATTTGATAGGACGATGGCGGAAACATCGTCTTCGGGAATGTCACTACTACAAGAATACTTGTTTAAATAACTAAGTGATAAAACCAAACATAATTAAATACTATAAGTAAATTAATTACTTAGATTAAAATCGAAATGAGAAAACTATCTCAAACTAAAGAGAAGTCTAGAACTAAAACCCCTAACAGATTATTTCTCGCATCTCAACCCGAGCCCAAAAATCAAAGAAAATCCCCATCAACAAAACCTCGCAAAATATACAACAAATATCCACAATCGGTGGGGAGTAACTAGCGGTTCTCCCGAACAATAGCAATCAAAGCACGATTCAGAAGAAGATTATTAAGAAAGGAATAACATGCAATCATTACATCAATAGCATGCACATAGAAATCATAAAGCTATAGATGAAACAAGTGATCATCAACAATAAGTAAACATGATAGAGTGAGTGACATAATTCTAATGTATATAAATAATAATAAATCAAGAATTCAACAAGTTATTGAGTCAGAAACCGAACACCGGTGATTCGCAAATCACTTCCTAAGGTTTGTCGGATCGCAATCTCCGGGTTCGGTCTATGGGCTTACGTTCCCCACCTTTCCGTGTCTAAGAATGGCCAAACTCCCGATGCAGGGTAGAACACGCAGAACTCCCTGACCTCTCGGACGACAACAATTAACCCAGGTGTACCCCTAGCTCGCAAACCAGGTGGTTGGCATGTTCTTAACCGGGGACTACATCTATCCCACCGGATATTCTTATCTCAAAATACAATCATGCATACAAACTAAGTATCATTCATTAAAAATATTCATCAAAAGGGGATGCCACCCTACTTTATACCCACAACCATCAAACAGTTCTTCATAATTCCTCAAAATAAATCACTTATACAATAATCAACAAATAACTCTCACAATAACACTTGAACATTCCCAAACATCATCAATGACAATACACTGGTTTTTACAGCAACCACACTCAATCACAAATACATCACCAATTAACTCTAAATCATATTCATTAAAAGAGTAATAACAATTAAATCATTTTATTCCATAAATCAAACCTAAACATGTGGTTACCTAAATGATGCATACTGTATACTACTGAAAATCAGAAACCCAGAATATATTAAATTATAAATTATATCTGATTTACAAGCCTTCAAACAATTTAAAAGTGTATCCTCAATTTCATCACAAAAACACTATAATAATTATGAAACTAACAAATTCGAGCATTAAAATCACACAAAAATTATCATATAACCCTAATAGATCTACTGACATGGTAAAATTTTTATTTATAATTTTCGGACTCAAAAAGTATTTTTAACAGTTAATATACAGATTCCTCAAATAAGCCATTATAATAATTAAAAATATAAACAGACGCCCAAAAATTACCAAAAATTCACATAACATGTAAAAACTCATGAAAATACATATTATTCAAACAAATTAATTTTTCTGCCTCTACAAATAATTTTCATGAATTATATACTGACAGAACAGAAATTACAAAAACAGATATATTAATTAATTAAAACAGTAAACAGTAGATAAAAATTATTCTAAGGCATGGAATACATTATACGCATGTTATATGATCTTAGAAAAATGATTTCATCAATTTCAACAGTCGATCAGTAATTATTATGAAATTTAGCCAAAAACGTACAAAATACTAATTAAATCAAATAAATATTAAAAATCATGCAAAAAATTATTTTTCTCTACACAGTATTCACATAGCATGTGTCACGTATGTTCATGTAAAATTTCGTCAAAAATCTCATTCAAAAAGTATTTTAGATAATTCCTAATGTATTAATCTAATACCGAATACTACTCTAATCACTATGATTCTAGGATAACAACTAGTTACCTGGATCGTCGGGAGGAGAGCTGAGTCCAAAGATACAATCACGAGTTAAGCATGCAATCCAAATCATCTTCTAACCCCAAGGCATAACAAACGAGAATTGTAGCAACAAGTCACTAAGCATTTCTTCTTGAACGTTGAAAACTCTTGTTTCGCACTGCTCTGTTACGACCATGATTCCTGATGATCAAAAGCTCAGATTATAAATCGCTCCGGTCATAATGTATAACAAGATGTTATAAACGTTGAGTCCAAAAATGAAGACGATCCAACGGTTAGATCTCCGGCTACGGTTATTTTCGTGAAGGTGTGACAGGAAAAACCGGGTTGAAACTTCCTATTCTTTTCCTCTTCCTTTTCTCTCTTCCTTTTCTTGAAAAACGGTGGGTGATAAATGCAAATGATGCTGAACTTCTTTGAATAAAAATCAGAATTTTATGGATGTTTAATGGTTGAAATAAAGGGTTTTAATGAAGGAGAATGATTAGGGGGTTATAGGAGTTACAAAGCTACCAAGAGTCACAAGGAAAAATATAAAGAAAAGAAAGAAGAGGAGCTCTCCTTCTCCATCTCCTTGTCCGGCTGTCAAGCCCAACACACCAACAAAAATTTCGGCCCAAATCAACAAGGGTCCATGCTTCAAAAACCCGCTACGCGATAAAACGATTAATTCTTAAATCGCGCCTAAACTTTGAAAATACTTAATAATGAAAATAATTCTAATAAATTATATTATAAATATAAATATAATGCACACATTAACACACCATATAATAAAATAATAATTCGGCTCCCAAATTATAAAGAATAAAAATCATTGATCTAGAGAAAATAATAAATTATTTATTTTTTTACGAAAAGAATATCATTTTAAAATAAACTAACACCAAAAATAAAGGGTGAAAATTACGGGGTGTTACAACGTGAGCGTATATTATCTTGGTCTGGATTGGTTCGGTCCATCATGGATTTTGCTCACGTCAGGCAAACCAAAGATGATATTATCGTTCCAGGAGGTATTGCCAAACTTTTTGATGGTCCAATTGAGAATAATGCTGAGGTGAAGGTCATGGTGGGGATTCGAGCCTTTGATGGTGTTCGTACTAGAACAGGAAGATTTGTCGAGGTTGAAGCTGCCGGACAAGCAAATTGAGTTTCTTCCAAGCAGTATTGTATTCGTCTGCTCCCCATTTATTTTCCTGTTTAAAGCTTTTTGTCTGTCGATGCTGTTTGGGTGTATGGCTGTGATGGTCTACTTTCGGTTAGCAAACTTTGGTTGTCTTTCGGGCTGTTTTTTACTATAAGGCTACAAATATCTTAGCTTAGCTTACTGAAGTATTTTCTCCTTGGCTAAAAACAAAGCTATACCACACTATACGGAGTAGTTTTTTTTTGGCTAATTGCTGCTATAAGTATTTGTCGCTTAAGCATTATCTTTAGTTTTGCCTACGTGATTCTATCTGATAACATCTCTCCCTAACATATTACGGTAAAACCTTTTCAAAGTACTATGCTGGAATCTTAATTCTTAATGTTTGCTGGCAAGTTTTTCCTTGTTCTATTTTCTCGATTAATATACATACCAATTCATATACCCCTCAATTTCTACTAAATTTTCGCTCATCACATTGTTGATGCAGATTTTGTATCATTGATATACATATTAGTAAATATATAAACTTTTGATATTATTATGATACTTATTGAGATGAATCGAATGAGATCATACATGATTATTATCTAATCTAATCTAATAATACTAAAGCAATGACCACGTATCTATATTTTCCCCTCCGAACCCCTTCAATTTCGCTCTCAAATTCAATAATTTATTTATTTTTATTAGTAATTATTTTTTATACCTCATTAATTTGTCATTATCTCTCTTTCATATATAAGTTGTTATTCATTTTTCCCATACATAAAAAAGTTGTTCAATGTTTGTTGCTTCCAGATCAATGATTGAAAAAACAACATAAGTCGAAGTAGTAGCTAAGGCATGGTTTTAATATAGTATGCAAATAGTATATAATTTTGGTCTTTTTTCGGTCTTTTGTAAGCCATGCTAAATTATACAAGTAGAGGACAAAGTGAAATATTTTGGGTTGTCATGTTGTTGCTGACTATATATCTAGAAGCATAGGTAATAGGACCGATCCGATTTTTTTGTAAGGCCCGATTTCCTATTATATTGTTAGCTTTAGTTTTGGATGAACGGAGGATAGAAAATGATATGGGAGGAACTGAGATGGAGGCCAGATTACATGACAATTACTTTAGAGAATTTCTATTTGGTTATGGACATATTGTGTGCATATAATATCTATTATATATATGGCAACAGGGGTGGGACACGAAAAATAAAAAAAAAAGTTAAAGGGATAATATCTCAAATAACCATGACATATAACCCTTTTCCCAAATAACCCCCACATTGTCACCCCTTTCGCAGATAACCTTAAATCTGTAATTTGTTATTAAACATGACAAAGTTAGAAATGACGTTAACTTAGTTTGACTTTGGATGAGTTTGGTGCCATTTAAGAATGTGGTTGATGACACTAAATGGAAGAAGGTGGTTTGGCGCCCTATTAATGGTTTGCTGCCAACAATAGGACCCTTAAATTGTGCATGAAAACTAAAGAGCATCCTTTTGAATAGCCACCAACCACCTTCTTAAATGGCGCCAAACCCATCCAAAGTCAAACCAAGTTAACGCCGTTTGTAATTCCGTCATGTTTAATGTCAAATTACAAATTTAGGGTTATCCACGATATGGGTGACAATGTGGGGGTTATTTGGAAAAAAAATACTTATATGTCCGGGTTATTTGAGATAATATTCCAAAGAAAAAAATTGATGAAACTACCTAATTAATTAAAAGAATAAAAAGATAAAAAAGGTACAAACAGAAAACAGTAAAATTTACCGTCACTCACTTCTCTCTCCACTAAATTTTTGAAAAAATTTAAAAATTCCTAATTTAGTGAGTTAAACTGATTAAATTAAAAAATCTCTAATTTATTATAATAGTATATAATTAGCAATTAATTATATTTTCTACGTTTTCGCGTATAACGCTAGTAGGCCTAGTATTACAAGTACTACAAATACTAAATTTTCTTTTCCAAACTATGTCAGAATGATAGACTTTCCCATCAATAGTTGTGTTATTCAGCAAATACAAGGGACTGCGCTGTATTGCTCGATCTACATCTAGTTATTGTAGTTTGTTCGAAGACGAGTTTGATTTGATCTTATATCCCCGATTCACAAATAAAATGGAAAAAGGCAAGTAGTTAAATAGTTATGATTCGTTACCAACCACCAATTCTTATCATCACTCTCCCCTTCTACTGATTGAGAGCAAACAACAAACAAGCAGAAACACTAAAAGTAAAGAGAGATGCTTCTACTTTCTGCAACTGCAATCTCTCCACAACATTCTCTCTCCAATCCCACTCTCTCATGCGTAAATCCCAACCCCCATTACCACTTCTATAAATCCCAAAACTCTTACTCTCCTTTTCCACTTCTCTCAAAACCCTCATCTTTACCAAATTCTTCTTCTTTAAATTCTACTTGTACTGCAACTTTAAGGTATGTAAATGACCCCATTTTAGAGGAAGAAGGAGGGGAGTGGGTCCCCTCGGCGTCGGCGGTAGCTTCTGCTATACGCAAAGCGTCGTCTTCTCCGATTGAATTTACCCAGAAAATTGAGAGAGACCCTAAATCTCAAGGTATTGTTCTGCCTAGCCCTGATTTTCAGAAGCTTTGCCTTGATCAGTTGGCGCTTTTTCGAAGAATTGTCGACCCGAATGCTCTTCTCTCTGTAAGTTTTTATGATTTCACTGTCCTTTTTTTGTTTCTTGATACACTCTGGAAGATAGTCTAAGGATAGAAATGTTAGCTTGATCCCAAAGAGAGATGGAAGCTAACTGGACTAACTCTAGAGAATCAGCAGCTAGAAAGAAGAGTGATTCTGAGGAATTAATCTAAATTATCAGTGAAATAGAGGTAGTGAGAGAGAGATTCAGTAAAGGAGAAGTTTAGATTTCAAAACTGATGTCCACCAAATACTACCAGGTGGGTTTAAATACCTTACATTGTAGCTAGAAAATAGTACTACCAATTACAGAGAATAATTAGCTGTCACTGTACTAGTGTACTATTATTTGTCCTCTTCTCCAACGTTCTTCTCCTACTTTGTCATCTTGCTAGCAGCTGTCATCAGGTCAGTGATTTTACCATCATTACAGGTGTCCTTCAGAACATTCTCTTCGGCAGCAGATCCCATATTGGCATATTCCTTCCAGTCAGCTTGGGTAGAGTCAACAGAATTAACAGAATTAACTGTCATTACCTCCTTAATCTCAGTAATTGCATCAATACTTCCCCCATTGGAAGATCCTTGACCCCAAGGATCAAATTCTGGAAATTTGAGCTCAATGGCTTCAGCATCCTCCCAAGTGGCTTCCTCTAGAGGTAAGGTAGCCCACTGTATGAGCCATTGGACTACAGCTCTGTTTCTTCTTTTGACACTTCTCTTCTCTAGCACAGCTATAGGAGTTTTGGGGGTGGCCATATTGTTGTCATAGGATTGTGGGATGGATAAATGCGGTTCGAGTAGGGTGAGGACCATGATGTTTCTTGAGGAGGGATACATGAAAGGTTGGGTGAATTTTTGAGTGAGGTGGTAGTTGGAGGGTATAGGCTACTTGCTCCCACCCGTTTTGTGATCATGTAGGGCCCATAGTATTTAGCGGCTAGTTTGTGTGAGGGTCCTGGAGGCTACCGATGTTTGCCTATATGGTTGTAGCTTGAGATACACCCAATCTCCCTCCAGGGAATGTCCTCTCGCCCGTGTTGGTCGGCCTATTTGTTTCATTCTGTTTTGGGCCTTGTGTAGGTTGTGTTTAAGTAGCTGGAGGGTGAGGTCTCTTTGGTGGAGGCTCCTGTCTACAGCATCTAGAGGACTGGTGTGGAGGATGTAGGGCCTGTGTAGAGGGGGGTATGTTGTAAACAATTTCAAAGGGTGTTTTTCTTGTAGCAGTGTGATAGGTGGTGTTGTACCAGAACTCAGCAAGTGCCAACCATCTAGCCCATTCTTGAGGCTTCTCATGACAGAAACACCTTAGATAAGACTCTAGGCATCTGTTTAGGACCTCGGAGCCCGGCCATCTGTTTGGGGGTGATAAGCAATAGAAAGCTTGTGCTTGATGCCTTGTAGCCTCATGAATTCCCGACCGAAGTGGGCGATGAATATTTTGTCTCTGTCGAGACTATTGACTTAGGGAAAACCATGCAACTTGAACACATGGTCCAAGTAGTTCCGAGCCACTTGGAGAGCTGTGAATGGATGTGAGAGTGCCATGAAGTGGGCATATTTGCTCAATTTGTCCACCACCACTAAGATCACCTCCTTTCCTTGGGATTTTGGGAGGCCTTCTATGAAATCCATTGTGACATCTTCCATATGGATTCAGGAATTGGAAGTGGCTGCAGCAAGCCAGGGTATGCACTCTGATCATACTTGCATCTCTGGCAAGTTGAGCATTTCTTGATAAAAGCTGTGATGGTTTGCTTTAGTTTTACCCAATAGAAGAGAGTTTGAATTCTTCTGGTGGTAGCATCTATTCCAGAGTGGCCTCCCTGAGGTGAGGTGTGCAGCCAATCTAGAATTTTGTCCTGTAAGGCTGGGTTGTTCCCCACCACTATCTTCCCTTTTCTGGTGAGTAGTCCGCCATCCCATGAGTAGTGAGGATGAGAGGTGACATCAGCATGGAGCTCGGTTATCGGGCCAGGTGAGGTGAGGATCACTGTTCCAGTGGTCTTGCAACTCCTGCACCAGGTTGGAATGGACTGAGGTCAGTGCCATCTGCATGAGTTCATAACTAGGTAGTCTTGATAGTGCATCAGCAGCTTTATTATCTGCCCCACTCTTATACTCCACTGTATAATCAAAACCAGCTAGTTTGGATAGCCATTTCTGCTGAAATGGAGTGGCTAACTTGTGATCTAGAAGATACTTCAAACTGTGCTGGTCAGTTGTGATCACAAAGGGCATGGACATCAGATAATGTTGCCATTTTCTTACTGCAAATACAATAGCCAGAAGTTCTCTTTCATAAGCGGAAAGAGACATGTTTTTCTCTGAAAAAGCTTTGCTCACATAAGCAATAAGGTGCCCTTCCTGCATTAGGACAACCCCCATTCCCTTGCCTGATGCATCTGCTTCAATCAAGAAGTTTTTCTTGAAATCTGGGAGGGCCAGTACTGGGGAGGATGTTAACTTTTGCTTTAATATGTTGAAGGCCTCAGTAGCTTCCAAGCTCCAGTGGAAAGCCCCCTTTTTAAGTAAGCTAGTTAGTGGCCTACATATCTTCCCATAATCCTGTATAAACCTCCTGTAATATCCAGTCAGACCTAGGAATCCCCTCAACTGCTTCAGGTTCTTAGGGATAGGCCACCCCACTACTGCTTGAATCTTATCTGGTTCAGTTTGCACACCCTTGTGAGAGATGATGTGACCTAAGTAGTGTATCCTTTCCACCCTAAAAGAACACTTTTTCAGGTTAGCATGTAAAGTGTTGTCTTGCATCAACTGTAACACCTGTTGTAGGTGCTGTAAGTGGTCCTCCCAAGAAGGGCTGTAGACCAGGATGTCATCGAAAAATACTAACACACATCTTCTTAACAAGGGCTTGAAGATATGGTTCATAAGGGATTGAAAGGTTGAGGGTGCATTTGTTAGGCCAAATGACATGACAAGGTATTCAAAGTGCCCAAAGTGGGTCTTAAAGGCTGTCTTAGGCACATCAGAGGGGTGCATTCTTAGCTGGTGGTATCCAGACTTAAGATCAATTTTTGAGAAAAATTGAGTGCCTTGCAATTCATCAAGTAGCTCTTCAATCAAAGGAATGGGAAACTTATCCTTGATTGTTACCTTGTTAAGACCCCTATAGTCCACACACATCCTCCATCCTCCATCCTTTTTCTTTACTAACACAATAGGGGCAGCAAAAGGACTTGTGCTGGCTCTAATCACTCCTTGTTCCAACAATTCTTGCACCATCTCGTCAATTACATCCTTCTGTAAGGCAGGGTACCTATAAGGTCTCACATTAATTGCATTGGTGCCTTCCTTCAAGGGAATCCTGTGATCAAACCCCTCTCTTACTGGAGGTAATCCTTGGATTTCAGTGAATACTCCTCCATAGTGCTCAAGCAGTCGAGCTAACCTAGGATCAGTGAGCTCAGTTCCATCCATAGCAGCTAGACTAGGACTATGTCCCATAGCCGCCGGGTACAAGCCGCAAGAATGAGAGCTCCCCCGTAGTTCGTAGCAATTTATCCACCTTGTGGAGGCCGAATACTCCTTATCCTTTTCCCGATCATGCCTCTCGCTTTAACCTTCTTACCATGATAAGTAAACCGCATGGTGAGGTTGAGGAAATCCCATAGAACGGGTCCTAGCCGGGAGAACCAAAGGGACTCCTAACACTAAGTCACTCCCACTCGAGGTAGTAGTAGGGACATCGCCTTCAAAGTCAATCCCTTGCATTCTCCAAGTGAAATTTTTAATCACCCCCTTGCACTGGAGTTGTCCTCCATCAGCCACCTTGACCCACATTGGAGGTATCTCTTCCACCTTGCTGTCTAACTTCAGTGCTGTTGCAGCATCAATGAAGTTATGAGTGCTGCCACTATCAAGCAGCAGCTGCAGGGCCTTCTTTCCATGATGACCTGTAACTCTCATGGTTTGAAAGGTGGATTCTCCATCAATAGCTTGTAGTGAGATCTCGGGCACATTGCTTTTTCTCCAAATCTTCTTCATCGAATGACCTTCTCCCTCCTCTTCTTCTCCTACCTCCACTGCCTCTATATGAAATACTCGAGGCTTCTTCCCCTTACATCACACCAAAAACACCGATTTTTGGCCCTTTTTTCATTAAACTCTGCAGGTGAGAGCCCTTCTGTTGGGGTTAGGGGGTTGGGTTTGAGGGAGGGGTTTTTATGTAGTTGGGTTTTGAAAGAGTTGGGTGTTCCGGGGTAGGTTTTTGTAGGTGTAGGTAGTAAAAGGGGGGCTTGGTAGGTGTTTTGGGGTTTTCTTGCCTTTTGGGAGGCCTCTTGCAACTTGGCTGGACATAGAGCCTGCTGCACAGTTTTAGGTGTGAACATTCTTACTGCTAACTGAGTTTCTTTCTCCAATCCACCCAAGTAACAGCTAATGAGATGTTCCTCCGCCAAAGTGAGCCTACTTGAGAGAGCATCAAAAGCATCATGGTACTCTTGCACTGTCCCCTTTTGCCTCAGTGCTTTGAGATCAGCCATGGGATCATCATACAGTTCTCCAAATCTTCCTGTAATGGCTTCTACATATTGATCCCAGTGGGTAGAGGTGTACCCTTGAGGTAGTTTTGATGCCATAGAAGGGCTTTGCCTTCTAGATGCAAGGCAGCAAGCTTGACCCTTTGCACATCAGAGGTCTCCTCTAGGTCAAAGAATTTCTTGCATTTGTATAGCCAAGATTTAAGTTCTGTCCCATCAAACTTAGGAAATTCTATTTTGGTTAATCCGGTAGAGTATGACCGGTTTCTAAGGGGAGTATCCTTCTCAAAGATTAGACACTAATTTATTGACTGGCATAGCCAACCCCATAATAAGATCATTTATCTCAGTTATAGATTTAGTGTTCTGCTCTATATTCAAGCTATTAGCATGACAAGTTCCAGCAATTCTATTACCTTGTTCCTCCAATAAGCCTCTCAGGGTCTGTTCCAGCTTTTGTGCCTCAGTCTGGTCCTCTTCACCCATTTCTGCTCTCCTGGTGACAACCATGGCGGCCTGAGGAAAGTTCTGCTCTGATACCAATGATACACTATGGAAGATAGTCTAAGGATAGAAATGTTAGCTTGATCCCAAAGAGAGATGGAAGCTAACCTGGACTAACTCTAGAGAATCGGCGGCTAGAAAGAAGAGTGATTCCGAGGAATTAATCTAAATTATCAGTGAAATAGAGGTAGTGAGAGAGAGATTCAGTAAAGGAGAAGTTTAGATTTCAAAACTGATGCCCACCAAATACTACCAGGTGGGTTTAAATACCTTACATTGTAGCTAGAAAATAGTACTACCAATTACAGAGAATAATTAGCTGTCACTGACTCACTGTACTACTGTACTATTATTTGTCCTATTCTCCAACGTTCTTCTCCTACTTTGTCATCTTGCTAGCAAATGTCATCACGTCGTTGATTGTACCATCATTACAGGTGTCCTTCGTAACATTCTCTTGGGCGGCGAGATCCCATATTGGCATATTCCTTACGCGGCTTGGGTAGAGTCAACAATTAACGTAATTAACCGTCATTGCCTCCTTAATCTCGCAATTGCATCATTTCTTTCAACATGATGGTTTTGTGGGATTTGGGTTGTACCATGTAGGATTTACATCCTGTCAGTAGAGGATGTTTTCTGTATTGATTATAGTATGTTTTGGTGGATGATGGGATTTCTGATAGGAATAGGCAATCTATGTGGGATTTGGTTGTACCATGTAGGATTTACAATGGTTGTAGGATACGTTTTTTGTACTAAATATAGTATGTTTTGGTGGATGATGTGATTTATGATAGGAATAGGCAATCGGTGTGGGATTTGTTTATACCACGTAGGGTTTACAATGGTTGTAGGGGATGTTTTCTGTACCGATTATAGTACGTTTTGGTGGATGATGGGATTTCTGATAGGCTCATGAATGGATGTGGGGTTTGGTTGTACCACGTAGGATTTACAATGGCTGTATGGTATGTTTTATGTACCGGTTAGGCGGTTATAGTATGTTTTGGTGGATGATGGGATTTCCGATAGGAATAGGCAATTGATCTAAATAGCGTGAATGAAATAATTTAAATTTTCTGTTTTTGTGAAGATGTTGCTAAATATTTAGGGTTTAAGGATAGTAATTAGCAATAGGAAATAGGAAATGGTTTTTTGCATTATTGTCGTTCTTGCTAGTGTGTGAAAGAGTCCCTACAATTGAATTGCAATATTTATAGGAGATTTAAGGAGTAATATTTTAATTGAACTCTAATTCCTAGACTATACATGAACTGGAAACTGCACATAAATAAATATTCTATGGAATTATCTACTTTCACACCTTGTAGTCCAAGTGAGAGTAGGGTAGATGTTAGGCTAGAGTGAAACTCCAACAACAAGGAGGGAGAGGGATTTTGGGGAAGATATTGCATAAAATGAATATTCATGTCAACATGTTTAGTGTGTTGATGTTGAATTGCAATCAGAGGAACATAAACCTCACGAATGTCATTACTTTAGACAAGTGTAGCTCAACAAATAGGACAATGAAGCTTGAGCAATAAATTGCGTAACCACTATGTTTGTGCAACAACATTAGCAACTCTCTAAGTATTCTGCCTTAGCTTTGGAACTAGACAAAGTGGGTTCTTGTTTAGAAGAGCAAGAGAGAAGATTGTCTCGTAGATACACACAATAATTGGACATAGAATTGCTAGTGTCCAGACTCTCGTCCCAATCCGCATCAGAATAGGGGTGAAACCCGAAGTAGGGGAGGCAAGCAGATCAAGACCATAGTCCAAGGTGCCCCGGATGTACCTGAATATAATATTCATGGCAATGAGTTGGGTCTCACGAGGACAATGCATGAAGAGACATATCCGTTGCATGACATAAGTGATGTCAGGCCCAAAGAAAGTCAAGTTTCGCAAAGTGGGATCAATGATGGGTGGATTGGAGTTTGCATTAACTAGCTTAGAATTAGTATCAATAGGATTAGTAACTAGTTTGCAAGTGCTTATCTTGGAACGTTCCAAAATTTTCTCAGCAAATTTGCATTGGGATAAAACCATGGCACCTTTGGAGTGGGTGATAAAGATGCCCAATAAAAGGAGTGGGGATCTAAGTCTTAGCAAACTTTAAGCTCAAAAGATCAATGACACGTCGAAGAAATGTTGCGGAAGAGGCAGGGAGGACTATGGCATCCACATAGAGAAAAAAGAAAGCAATTTTTCCCTCATTTTTATAAATGAAAACTTGAGTTATAGCTCTTGCTGCTAGTGAACCCAACTTTGACCAAATAAGACGCAAGCTATTGATACCAAGCTCATGGAGACTCTTTTAAATCCATAGGATGACTTGTGGAAAAAGATAAACATGCTTAGGAGTAGATGGAATATCAAACAAGTTCGAGAGGCTGATGTAAATACAAAGTAACTTGGAAGTCGTTGAGTATAAAAGGATGAGAAAGGACTATATTAGGAGGAATTCTTAATGTACATGCTTAGTGTAAATAAATATGCTTAGAAAGTAGATGGAATGCTCAAGCATCAGGAAAGACACGGTGGAGGAGAAGGGGAAATCACAGGAGTCTTGAGAAAGGGATTGAAGATCGTATTTTGGTGAAGACCATCTCTTTGAGTGTAAAAGGACGAGAAAGGACTATTTTTTTTTGAAGAAGAGGTCTCACGTAACCTTGTTGTTTTGAAAGGAGCTGAGGGTATAATATCTTATTTTGGTGGTAGTTTCAAATGCAGCCAAACAGGAAAAGGTGATAGACATTGGATTTGTGTTTAAGAGAGTAAACCCAAAGGAAAAATGAGTAAAATCATTTAGCAATACAAGATAATAACGATGACCTTGACTACTCAAGATACTAGAAGTCCACAAGCCATTGTGATTAATATTGAAAGGCACTAAAGTGATTGAATTTGCTAAAGTAAAGGAAAAATTGATGAGAACGGTTCCTTACTATGGTCTTCCAATTCATAAAAAGTCCTAACTATTGATTATTTCACTGGAAGCCGAAATTTTAGGTGCATTCTATGTGCATGGTCCCGAGGGTACCTTCGGCATGTAGCAACCAAATGTAAAATCCATTGTTAGGATTAGCGACGGTTATTGCACATTTTTGTCATTGTAAAATCCATTGTTTTCAAAAATAAAATCTTGCGCATGGAGCTTTTGTCCATATGTTTAAACAGTATACTCCAACCCTAAGACAATGTTTCATAAGTATATAAACACAATTAAAAAAGGTACATTCGTCAAACTTAAAGATATATGAATTTCAATGGATCCTTGGATAATACAATTTCAATGAAAAATTAAACATATCATTGCAACCACCTTGTTTAGTACACATAAAACGAATTATGACATGAAACTATTTACCAAGAAGAAAATTCTGATAATTGAAAAGTAGGCTTTTTACCTTTTCTTTTCTTGATCATCTCCAAACTTTGCATAATAGCTCCAAGCAAATATAATACATCTTCAGGACATATAAGAAGTATATATTTCAATCTTAAATAAATATCGCGGAGTGCTTTGTAGCAAGCAAGTTGATTTTCTTTTTTTGAAGTGCAACCTTGCCAGTTGTTGTGCTCCAAATGAAGAGGCTGAGCACCTGATATTTTGGGGTCTCTTGTATATGGTAGATGTCTGATCTTCTTTTACATGATCATATGTTAGTGCAGGTTTATGTCAGGCCTGCTGGTAGCTATGTGATGGATCGGTTAGAACTCCGACGTGTTACCTTTTATCCAACAGTCGATGGATCTGATATTGTCATACTTGTTGGTAATTTCAGTGTTCCTGCTGGTTTGCGTGGTGCTGAATCTGCTCTCTCCAACCTGCAAGTAGGGCTTTCATTTGTAATGCTTATTGAGGTGTGTTTTCTGATGCATGTCACATGGGATCTTTCATTGACTAATCTTGGAATGTGACTGTCTTTTGAGTTGTAGGCCAAGGAAATTCCTGAGTATAGAGCTGTTGTTTTCCCTATGGTCAAACACCCATTTGTTGTTGGGTTTTTGGTTGCTGAGCTTCCTGGTTTGGAGCTTGGAAGGGGATCTCATGATGCTTCACAATTTCCATCCCCAGAGGAGTGCTACGCATTGCCCCCTACATTTGATTTGAAGTCGCCTGATATCCCAATATGCAGTGAAAAACCATTGATGTACTTCAACCTCTCTGCTGACCAGAGATTAAATGCCATAAATATTTCTCATTCGCTTGCTATGGCTTATGTCATGGATCAGGTAGCTCCTCATTTTTGTTCGTCTTTGTGTCCTCCGTCCTTTTTGAGTGTGTTAGTTAATCAACCATGAGCGATGCAATAAAATCCGATAGATAGGTTAGTGAAATGATGCAAATTCATGTTTGATACATGCTTTTCTGTACTGAATGTCTGTTAATTTATTTTAAGTCCAGTTGAGTTCAATTGTCATCAGAATCTGATAGGTTCATGATATGACAGCGTGACACGTACTATCCATGAATTAATATGATGGGTATAAAAGAACAGGGTAAGTAGGGAAATGACTCTGTCTTGAAGGAAATCACTAATTCATGAACTCTGAGAGGAGATTCTGGATCTTCTAGTGTTTGCAGGGCTTTTTCAAATTGATATACCATTTCAGTATACATTTTGTTGATGGGAAAACTACGCTATCTGTACGGTCATGTCTAATTTCATTGAAGCTCCTAGAAAGTCGCTATCTGTACGGTCATGTCAATTGTTTATATGCATGCTTTTGGTCTTTTGTTCGGATTTTGATTTACAGGTTCTATCCTTCTCTTTTGTTCTGTTATAAGTAGTGTATTAGGAGGGTTCATCACTTGCTTTTCTAGGTAATTGGTGCTTCTGTTATGGACTGGCCTGATTTGATCACGGTTGTATGACGTAAACGAATTCAAGATGTAAATTGGGAATAACTCTTTGATAGTTTGAATTGAACAGAAGAGGGTTACATAATAACGGATAGCTTTAGGCTATCAATCTCCCAGTAACTTCAGGTTACAAATCTCTATGAAGGTATGAATTCTGTAAAAGCATAACTGTTCCCCTTTTCCCCCCCTCATCCTTATATTACAATTTGTTTCTACCCATGTGATACTTCCCTAAGTCAAAAAGGCTTCTACTGATACAGACTTCCCAAAAGTAAATAACACCAAAATGGCAAGTAACACAAAAGCACTAGTTCTGCCCTTCAAGTCATTACCGCTTTCGGAGAGACATTTATTAACATTGTCTTCTCCTCCTTGGTTGTGCATCTTGTGCCTCCTAGTGTATGTCTTGATCGGTGGAGCTGTAGGCCTTGGGCTTGGGCTATTTGGGTCCATCACATCACCCCGCCCGTCAAGAGCCACCTTGTCCTTAAGGTGGAAGGATGGAAAGCATTGTTTGATCGCATCCGCATCTTCCCACGTGGCATCAAAACCCGGTAGCCCTTTCAATTGAATCGAACCTCCAATCTTGTTCCTCCCCTTTCCTTCTAGCACCCATCAAGGCCTCCGGTTATACCACCGGTTCCGGATCGCTGACAAATTGTGCGGTATCTCGGGACCGACCGGGAACCTCCCCGCCACTCGCTTCAATTGGGACACATGAAAAACTGGGTGGAGTTTGCAACTAGAAGGAAGGTCTAATTTGTAAGCTACCTTCCCGACTTGCTGGATAATGTTGAAAGGACCATAGAAGCGAGCTGCTAGCTTTTCAAATGGCCGTTTGGACAGGGACGACTGGCGGTATGGTCGCAGTTTCAAAAACACTCGATCCCCCACATCGAACGCTTCCTCCCTTCTCTTCTTATCCGCGTACCCTTTCATAATCTGCTGCGCCTTCACCAAATTGATTCATAATTCATCTAGCAAATAGTCCCGTTCCTTCAACCACTCCTCTAACTGATGCACATGGGTCTGCCCTCGCCCTACTCGCCACAATTTCGGGGGTTCCCTGCCGTACACCACTTGAAATGGGGTCATCCTCGTGGAGGTATGGGGTGAGGTGTTATACGAATACTCAGCCCATGGTAACCATTGGGCCCACTTCCACGGTTGCCCAGCCACGAAGCACCGCAGATACGTCTCGAGCCCCTTGTTCACAATTTCGGTTTGCCCGTCCGTCTGCGGGTGATAGGCTGTGCTCCGTTTTAAGAGCGTGCCTTGTAAACGAATAACTCCTTCCAGAATATACTCATGAAGATTGTCTCTGTCCGACATGATGGAGCCTTCACGATTTCCCTCATAAACATTTCCGCCACTTTCAAGGCACTAAATGGGTGCTTTTGCCCGATAAAATGGGCATATTTTGATAACCGATCCACCACCACAAGCACCACATCAACCCCCTTCGACACCGGCAGCCCCTCGACGAAATCCATTGAAATATCTTCCCACACCACGGTCGGGATTGGGAGAGGTTGTAACAACCCCGTAGGGTGCTGCAGTGACGTCTTACTGCGCTGACATACGTCGCATCCCCGGATATAATTTCCCACGGCCTTTCTCATCCCCGGCCAGAACCACTCCGCGGCGGTGCGGAGATAGGTTTTAATTTCACCGTCATGACCTTCGACTGGCGAGTTGTGATACTCGTATAACAGGGAAGGAATGATTTTTGATGATTTTGGGATAACCATCCTCTCTTATACAAGACTCTTTTTCCTTCCAAAGTAAACCCACTGGGCCCTTGCTTGTTGGACTGTAATTCAGCTCTCACTTGGTCCAACCACTTATCATTACCCAGCTCCTTTTCTAACTCCTCCCAGTTCACCACTTGAGAATGTACCATGGCACGCTAACCGAACCTCTTCACTCCCCTTTTGTGACAACGCATCGGCCACCCTATTGGGCAACCCCGGTTTAGTATTGCACCTCAAAATCGAACCCCACCAATTTCCTCATCCACTTGTGATATTCGCTCCCTATTTCTCGTTGTTGAGTAATATATCGCAAGCTCTGTTGATCAGACCGCACGATGAAATGTCGACGATGGCAAGGCAAATAGCCATAAGTTCCTTCTCATATATGGATTTTGCTTGTCCCCTTACTCCCAACATCTTGCTAAAATATGCGATCGGGCGGCCTCCTTGCATCAACACCGCCCCCACTCCGAACCCCGATGCATCGGCCTCCAGGATGAATTCCTTCGAGAAATCCGGCATGGCAAGTACTGACGGGTCGTTATATACTCGCCAAATATAACCTAATTTATCCAATATAGGATAAGTATAGGGTCGAAATCCACAAGGAAGTAGGGTTAAGTCAAGAGTTAATTAGCTAACTACAATGAGCTAAATCAATTTTTGGGTTTTGATTGAAAGTTTAGCAATGATTCTAAATTCTAATTAAACTAGAAGATTTGCAAAGTAAATCAACGAACAATTAAAGGAGATAAGACAATGGTAAAGAAACTAGGGGATTAGGGGGATTCACCAACACTCAATCCAAGAATCCAATCATCAAAGCCAAGGGGAAACAAATGGGGGATCACAAGGGGAAAATCACGCACATATGAACTCTAATTACTCTCTCGAGCTAATTAGAGGAGCTTGATTAGTCACTCATGACCTATTCTCATGGCATGAGCAACCAATCTAGCCAAATCAAGCACAACATGATTAATCAAGCTTCCCTAAACTAGAAAATGCCTATTTTCATGGAGATCCTAGTCTAAAGAACCAAACTTAGTTTATTCCTAGCTTCATCTCTCAATCCTTCACTAGGAATTCCAAATATGCAAGTTAAGTGGTGATCAATCACCCAACAAACCAAGTAAAACAAGTTTGATCAACAAGTTCAACCCCAAAAGTTAACCCCCTAACTTAGATCTAGGATCCAAAGAGTAAATGAAGGTTCCCTTCCCCTAGTAAGAAACTACTCACACATTATGGAAATAAAATAAAACAAAGCTTGAAATAACTTCATCACCATAACCATGGAGGAAAAAGAGAAAAATGCAAATAATCAACTAATAAAGCAAGATCTAAACAAACAAATCATGAAATAAGCAAGAATAATGGAAGGAAAGAAGAAAATAAACAAAGATTACCAACTTTAAACTTTCATTAATGAAGAATGGAGATCCAAAAGCTTGAAACTTCCACTTTTCTCTCTCCTAGGGTTTTTGCTCTAAACTTGAATGCTAAAACAAGATCTAATCTCTCTCTAATCTCTAGTTAATAATTGCCTCAGTTAAAATAAGAGGAGTCCCTCTTTTATAGTCACAAGAAATAAATCAGAAAATTACAAAACAGCCCCCGCATTAAGGTAAACAAAATCGCAAAATCGTTTCCGGAAAATGACCCGACCCGGGCGGGTGAAATGACCCGAGCTCTCGGGTGACAAGACCCGAGCACTCGGGTCACCTGACCCGGGCGGGTCCAAATGGCAGGAACATTTTTGGTTTCCCAATCAAAGCGACCCAAGGATGCGCGAACCCGAGCCCTCGGGTCAAGCTGGGCGGGTCTCGAAAGGCGCCGCTTGGTTTGCCTGGCTGGGCTGACCCGGGCGGGTCCACACACCCGGGCCCTCGGGTCAGGCACTTCTTCGCCTTTTTCTCTTCTTTCGAGCTCCTTGGTGCTCCATTTCTTCAACGCTTTGCCTCGGGCTTGTGCATAGACCCTCCAAACGTGCTTCCAAGTCCTGAAATGTAAACAAACACCCAAAGAAAGAGAGCAAGGGAGGAAAAATGCACAAAAAGAAATAAACGGAATGAACTTAGCCTAAATTAGCCTAAAAACTATCACAAAAACTATTAAAAACTAAGCATAATTCAAGCATATAAACCAATCATCAAGTACCGGCGCGGTGGTCATCGCCACTTTGAGTCTCTCGAAGGCAGCCGTCGCTTCATTGGACCACCCGAATGAGTCCTTGAGTTGGGTCGTTAATGGGCCTGCAATATAAGCATAGTTAGCTATGAACTTTCTATAGTAACCGGTTAGGCCAAGAAATCCCCTTAACTCCTTAATGTTTCTTGGTCTGGCCCAATTCACAATGGCGCACTTTCTCAAGGTCCATGGACACTCCTTGGTCAGATATCACATGGCCTAAATATGAGACCCTTGACCTCCCAAACTCACATTTTTTATAGTTGGCATACAATTCATGATCTTCTAATTTTTTAAAAACTTCATGTAAATGCAATATATGCTCATCTCGGCTCCTACTATAGACCAAGATATCGTCAAAAAAGACGAGTACAAACTTTCTCAAGAAGGGGAGGAAAATTTCATTCATTAGGGATTGAAATGTTGCCGGGGCATTCGTTAACCCGAAGGGCATAACTAAGAACTCGTAGTGCCCTTCATGAGTTCGTAATGCCGTCTTGTGAGTATCTTCGGGTCGAACCCGTATTTGATGGTATCCGGACTTTAAGTCCAACTTCGAGAAGAAAGTAGCCCCATAGAGCTCATCAAGTAACTCGTCGATCACCGGGATGGGATACTTATCCGGTACCGTCTCTTTGTTGAAGGCGCGATAATCCACGCAAAAGCGCCATGACCCGTCTTTCTTCTTGACAAGTAGCACCGGGCTCGAAAAAGGACTCGTGGAGGGAGTAATTATCCCGACCTCTAACATTTTCTGAATGAGCTTCTCGATCTCGTCTTTTTGTATTTGTGGGTATCGTTAGGGTCTCACACTCACGGGATCACTACCTTCCTTCAAGGTTATCGCATGCTCATGATTTCGCTGCGGAGTCAACCCTTTGGACATTTCAAACACTTGATTTATATCCCTTTGGGCATGCTATATCCCTCCAACAGCCGCCGAGGAACTCGGGTGGTGGGCTACCCACCGATTCCTCTCTCTCTTTCTCCACTTGATTTATCTCGATCAACACCCCACTTCCTTGCTTACTCAAGGTTCGAATCATTGCCTTGAGGGATATTTGGGCCTTCTCCATCCCGGGGTCACCTTGGAGAGTCACCGAACAGTCCCCCTATCGTGAACTTCATCTCGTGGGTCTTCCAGTTCGTTGCTACCGTTCCCAACTTTTCCAACCATTGCACTCCAAGAATGATGTCGGCATTCCCTAAGGCGAACGGGAGGAAGTCCTCCACCACCGTAACTCCCCCTGTGAGTTTCACCTTTACACCTTGACAAACTCCCTTGCCCCGAACCACTTCCCCATTACCCAAGGATACTCGGAACTCATCACCCTCCGTAACCGGAAGTCGTGCTTCCTCCACCACCATTTTCGATATGAAATTATGTGTGGCCCCCGGGTCCACCATCACGACCACCTTGCGCCCCCTCACTTCCCCTCTGATTTTCATCGTTTTTGGGTTGGAAATTCCGATAACCGAGCATAAGGACACTTCCACCGGGTTCTCCATTTCACCATAAGTCTCCTCCTCTTCTTGCACTTCTTCGTCCCTCTCGGCCTCCTCGTTATCATGGGCAGCTAATAGGACGCTAAGCTCCTTTTTACATCGGTGTCCCACGCCCCACCTCTCGTCACACCTGAAGCAGAGACCTTTTGCTCTCTTTTCTTGTAATTCGGCCTCTGTAAGTCTTCTCGTCTCACTTCCAAATTTGGAAGTTTGACTTGTGTTGGGTTTGGCCACATTAGTTGAAGCCTGCTATTCAGGGGCCTTGGGCCACACTCGATTTGGGCCCGAGAAGGCTGGGGTCCCATAGGTTTGCACAAGCCCACCATTAACACCCCTGTTGCCAAAGTTAGAAATACTTCCACTAGCCTGGGTCAGCCCAGTCCTAATGGCCCCAAGCCCACCTTTTCTGCCTTGCGTGACCCGATTCCTTTCTTCGATGCGACCCGCCAATTCCATGGCATGCTCCAAGTTATACGGGCTCATCAACCTCACTTCCACCCTTATATCTTCCCTCAACCCACTGATGAATTGCCCCAACATCAAACTTTCTGGCACGTCATCCAACGGGGCGACGAGTTCAATGAATTTTCGCCGGTAGTCGCTGACGGCATTGGTCTGAGTTACCGCCAACCATTGTTCCTGTAAGGTGCCCACATTCGATGGTCGGAACTCGTTTAGTACCCTTCTTCTCAGATCTGCCCACCCCGTAAATGGCCTTCTCTTGTGCTCCCATTGAAACCACTTTAGGGCGGCTCCGTCCATCGGCACAACTGCGGCCTCCATCTTCTCCTCCTCCGAGAGGCGGTAGAAGTTGAAGTACATCTTCGCCCTCACTATCCAATTATCGAGGTCTTCCCCTTCAAAAATTGGCAGTTCCAGTTTACGATGCTTCCAGTGACCCCTTCCGGCGCCGTCGTCTTTGCCACCACCGTCACCGTCACCCCTGCCGCCGCCGGCCCAACCTTCTCTGCCTCCAGTCCACCCCCAACGCCGGGCTCTGCCCGTCTCCTCCCTTTGGAACGACCCTCTCCTTTCTCCTCCTATATTGGGCTGACCGTTTTCTCAGTGGAATCACCGGTGGGTTTGGGTCCCTCGGCGTTCCTTTGGCCAACGCTCGCATCTCTTCCCTGAACCGCTCCTGCGCCTTCCTCTCTTCCGTTGCCTGCGCCTCATGTCCCTCCCTGAAACGGTCGATTCGGCCTTCCAACCGAGAAACCAAAAGGCCCACTTGTTCCTCCTGTTTCTTCTTCTCCGTTCCAAACACGTCAGTGAGTTGCTCCTTTAGCGATTGTTGCGCCAATTCCATCGCCTTGTTCACCACTTCAGACACTACCTTACTCACGGAGCTCTCCTGGGTATCCAACTTCCCTTCAATGGCTTCGAGCTTAGACTCCACGCCACCCATCCTTTCTTCCAGGGCCGCGACCCTTTGTGCGTTCGAAGTGACCATGACCGAAACCGCTCTGAGTTGTTTTGGACTGGCCTGATTTGGTCACGGTTGTATGACGTAAACGAATTCAAGATGTAAATTGGGAAGAACTCTTTGATAGTTTGAATTGAACAGAAGAGGGTTACAAAATAATGGATAGCTTTAGGCTATCAATCTCCCAGTAACTTCAGGTCACAAATCTCTATGAAGGTATGAATTCTCTAAAAGCATAATTGTTCCTCTTTTCCCCCCTCATCCTTATATTACAATTTGTTTCTACCCATGTGATACTTCCCTAAGTCAAAAAGGCTTCTACTGATACAGACTTCCCAAAAGTAAATAACACCAAAATGGCAAGTAACACAAAAGCACTAGTTCTGCCCTTCAAGTCATTACCGCTTTCGGAGAGACATTAATTAACATTGTCTTCTCCTCCTTGGTTGTGCATCTTGTGCCTCCTAGTGTATGTCTTGATCGGTGGAGCTGTAGGCCTTGGGCTTGGGCTATTTGGGTCCATCACAGCTTCCTTGGTCTCCTTCAGTCCTTCCATCTCCGGGAGGGCTGCTTTACTCTGCTGTTGGGCCTCGTTGTATTTTGGGTTGTTTTACGCATGCAATAAGTTGCCACAATAAGATTTTTCTTCTGTTAAACAAAAATAAGAAAGAGAAATGTCGATGCACCATTGGAGCAGTGGCCTGTATAATAGGTTATAATAATGCTAACAGCCCCCCAGTAGTCATAGTGTGGCATATATTAGTAAAATGACCTTATGTGCTGAAACAGCACATGGGAATAAAATGCCTTTCTGCACTTACATTGTAAGCACTAGTCACTAGGTCTTTGCTCTTGAAGGCACTTGCTTTCCTTAAAATGAAAAGCAAAACGCATTTGAAGCTATGTAACTTGGAATCCTGCGTGATATATATATTCGAGTCGTAGAGGAGTGGTATGTCGACTGTTTTAAGGCTGATATGGGCCACCAAATGGTTAATACAGATTACAGCATATACAATTTCTGTAAAGATCATGCCACTATGGGAATCCAAAATGTGACGGTGTACTATAATGTGCTTCTGGAATTTGCGCTTTAAATCCCTGAATGATAAGCACTTGGTGAGACTGCTACAGTTTGCCTTCCATAATTGGTTATGTTTCTGAACCGTTCTGGAAGAGATGAAATAATGTTTGTAAGCTTTCTGAGCAAACATCTTGAACACATTTCATGATGCTGTTCTTTGATTTGTTTTCCTTTGAAGCTGGTTCGAATATGTTCTTTTTGCGATGCTGTTGCATTTCATTAGTTTCATGGTTGGTTCTTTGTTTCTTTTGCTGGCTTTGTTGCTATTGGGATGTGAGGGTGGATTTGTGGAAGTACTGGAGTGGTCTGGATGCATGTGCATGGTGTTATATGCAGCGTTCTTTTCCAGCTGATCTTTATGTTTCCTATACCATATTTAGTTCAGATTAGGTTTGTTTTAGGATGAATTAGGTGTGGAACCTGTGGTTAGAAATCAGTTGGCATAAGCTTGCTCTGTTTGCATCCTTATCTTATTGCATGAATTTAGACCTCTTTTGCTACAGCACTTGTTTTCGGTTTTATTAGGATTGTTTAAGCTTTATTAATCAAGATTTGGGATATTGTGAGCCCAAGTTTAGGGGACGTTAGGATTTTGTAATTTCAGAATTCTACTTTGTTGTTGGTAGCAAAATTCTAGATTTTGGGAGCAGCAAGGAACGCCTATTTAGGGCACAATCTCTTGTGTTATTTTGAAGTCAAAATTGTTTAGGTATATGAAGTGCATATCTATTATTGCAAAGTTCTTGCATTTGTTCCGTTAAGTTGGGAGTGACTCTGGTAAATTCATTTAGTGAGTGAAACTAAACATCTATTACTTGTTTATATTAATAAGTGTGTAAAGCTTAATGATAAACAAAACCAACTTTAGGTGCGAGTAAGTGAAAGTTCCATTTCTAGTGGTCTATCTTTGGTGTTTTAATCATGCATCTTTTTCATTTTGAATTAGCAAATGTAGATTGTATCTTATTTGCAGGATCTATTTCACTTTAATCTGCTTTCTCTTTGTTCTAGAAAGCAATGTTGCTTCAACAGACATCTTGGCAAAATAACACCCGAATGAGTAATCTTGTTGAGCAAGTAAGATATCTTCTAGATTGAGTGCATGCTCTTAAATGACTACATAAATTCATTGTGTGATTCTTTTTGTCCAATTATCATCGAATACGTGGGCCGTTGTCTAGCTTACGGGCTCTATCTAAAATGTTAGCAGTACAAATTAAAAGAAGTGAGGTGCTTCTTCCGCTCTCCAAAGGCTTGATCATATTGGTTTATCTCATTTTGTTTCACTCTAAATGAAAGTGTAAGATACTCAGATGACTTTGTTGTTATAGATTGCTCACGACATTGTTGAAGATATAATGGTCCAAAGTGATCGTATGCTAGACACCTTGCAACAGCTGCAGGATGCTGTTCTTTTGACAAAGGTGTTTCCTCTCTACTGTTAAGTGTTAACTTCAAATATACTAATTTGACTTTTGATTTAAATTTCTGCTGAACTTTTTGCTTTTGAATATTACACCAATAGGTTAGAAGGGCGGTAGGGGTTGATTGAGGTAAGTTGGAGGAAAGTTCCGGTGGGGTTACAAGCAAGGCGGCGAGGGCGGTCACTTTGGATAGCGAAAGTGGTTCGAAGACCGACCGTCTTCCGTTACCTAGGAGCCATTCTCCAAAAGGAGGGGAAGCGGATGAGGGGGGTGCTAGAATAAAGTGGGGGTTTGGTTAAAGTGGAAAAGCGCCACTGTGGATTCCTTTGGGGATTAGGTATTCCCCAAAGCTTGAAGGGAAAGTTATACTGGAATTGCAGGGGGGGAGCTTTGTGGGGCAAGGAAGGCGGGCAGCAACGCAAAAGCAACAAGAGGCGGAACGTGGGAGATGCGTATGTGGGGTGGAGGGGGGAAAGGGAAAAAAAAAAGAAGTGATCAGGAAAAAGTTGGAGTTGCATCCATTGAAGAAAAGATGAGGGAGAATCGGTTAAGATGGTTTGGTCATGTGAAAAGGAGATCGGGGGATGGAGTGGGGAAGAGGGAAGAGGGGGGGAGGATTGGGGAGGGGAAGGAGGGGGGGAGGGGGAAGACCTAGGAGGCTTGGGGAGGTAATTGAAGGTGATATGAGTTTGGGAGAGGGGTGGAGAGGAGGGAGTGGAGGGCGTGGAGGGGGGGGGGAGGGGTGAGATTTTTTTTTTTTTTTTTGCTGTTTGGGTATTAAAACCATTTGGTTGAAAACCTCTTTGTTAAAAACCTTGGGGTAAACCTTGCTTAAAAAAAAAAAAAAAAAAAAAAACATACACCTTTTTTTTCCGGTTTGGTGACGGTTTCAGTTGACGATTCATGTTAGCCGACCCCAAATCACTTTGGGAATAAGGCTTAGTTGTTGTTAGTGGTTTTATACTTTTACATAACTTATAAGGTCTTCCTTGGAAGAGGGAGAACACAAATTTGGAGAATGAAAAATGATGAACCTGCTAACATTGACTTTGCAGAACTCTTTCCAGTTTCGTGGAAAATGAAGAGAGCAATTATTGTCTAGATAGAAGTGTTATTAAACATAGCATAGAACCAATGACTACCTGACTAGAATTTGGCCATAATGACAAGGTTGCTGGATACTTTGAATATAACATCATGTGATGAAGCTTTCGTCCCAGTAGTGATATTTGCTGCTGATGGAGAATAACGGAGAAAGGAGAACCCAGTATTATATGGAGGTGGCCGTGGGTGATCGTGAGGCTGAGAATCATTATAAGAATCAAATTTTATAAATATGCGCCTTTTTGCTTTATGATGGAGCTGGCATGTTGTTTCTGTCTGGACAAAAGGATGCTTGGTAAGCATCATTGAAATTATGAGCTTCCAAATTTTGTAAATTGGCCTAGGCGGTTACTATAAAGGTGTGGAATTTTGGATTATGTACAAGTTTAAGTGAGTTCTATCCTGAAACCAATTGGGAATAGGAGTAATTCCAATGTGGAGTTTTCTCATCTCTTTTCGAACGTGAAACTTACATTTGTACATATATATGGGTTTCAACCATTTTCCTCACATGTAATTTCTCCTTAGATATTGGGCTAAATGGGTCTTATCTGCTCTGACTCCAAAAAATAGAGGCTCAAAATTATAAACAAGCCATCTTGGCTTTGATATATATACTTGGAATTTGTGTAGATGCGTTTGGGCGGTGGACATGGAGTAGAGTTAGAGCACTTACTAGCCCGAATGAGATTCTATCTTAAATGTAATGGAAATTGGAAGAGCAGCTCTCTAGGCTTATAAATTAATAATATTTTCTCGTCTATTCCAATGTTTGATTCACGTGTATACTTATATGGGGTTTCATCCTAAATGTGATTTGATTTCATTGTTAGTTCCTTTGTCATCCTTCTCCTAGAAGATAGGAAAAAGCTAAAATATTTGACCTTTCTCAAGTACTTTGAGCTAGTTCTATACTGGTGTCCTTACCTAAAGCTGTTAAGGGAAGAGAAATGAAGCATCCTTGGGCCTTATCTCTATCCTTTGGAGCCTCCATTCAAAGGAATTTTAGGACACATATAATTCCTTGAAGCGAGATGCAATCTGCTGGCCAACATAATTTGAGATGCCCATTTTGTGAAGAATTGTATGATTGTCATTTTAAACCTTTCCCTATTAATTTGGCTCAATGGTCTGTACATTGGTTTCTAGGTTAGCCTGGTTGCATGAGGCTGCTGCTACTGGGCATGGTTGATTTTGTTGGGTTAAGAAAATTGAAGCTAATTAAACATGATTTATTGCAGAGATAGAGCACACTTACGGGTTTGAGCTTTTTCTTTTTACAATTGAGGACTGATTTGTTAAGCTGCTGTATATATATCTGATGCACAGGCCTCTGTGGCATTTTGGAGAAGTTAAAAAGGGTTTTATTGTGCCCTGGAAAATTTAAAATTTCCAATAATATTTGTATAAAAATCCTGTCTGGTGACTCATCTCATTTTGCTTCCTGAAGACTGTCGTAGCGTGATTGTTTTGTTGAATCGTTCTGCTCCTTGTCTATTTAGGTGTCATTAGGCTTCATATTATGCCTCTGCCATTCTGTCGGACTATTGTAAGGCCCTCTCTTAGTTGCATAGTTAGTCATCATTTGGTTGTTGTAGACATAAGTTCATCTCAAGTGGATTGAATATCCTTCTGATTGCAGCTTTATAAGTCAATTGTCTTCCTGCCATCTGCAGTTTGATAAAGTGAAAAGCAAAGTCAACTTCTAAAAAGAAACTTCTTGTTCTCCTTTTGACCAAAATATTATAGTTCGGAACCAAAGTCTCACAGTATTGTTCATATCTTTTCAGGCTAACATAATGAGGTTCAATGAAGAATCAATAAAGAAAATGGATGGCTCAAATTATGCTCAACCTGAACCGAGGACATTACCAAATGACATGTCAAGTCAGACATCTGCTGACAAGGAAAGAGGCTTTGATCAACAACGTTCTCTAAGTTTGGCAGTCAAAGATTTGGAGATGCCAATGCCGCCATTGGCGCTAGCACCTTTACAAGAGAATGGCATCAGGTAAACCTAGAATGATTCTTGTTGCTTTTCTCAACTCACTTGGCCAAGGCTTCATGAAGTGTTTGGCCAAGCTGTGGCTTCAAATGCTTGAGTACTTCCCACTTATGGCTCATTTGGTAGACGGTGGTAAAGGTGGTAATGGTAATGTTATATAGGCGAATTATAGAGAGTGTCATCCCAATTTCCAAGGCTGCTTGTCCATCCACAAACACCTTTTTTTCTTCATAAATCTCCATAACCACCCATTACCACTTTACAGGTGGTGTTGATATGGAAATTTGTGAAAAAAAATTCATGTTTGGGATGCATGCATTACATGGGTATTGACAAGAGATTTTCTCTAACAAAATTCATATAAGCTCTATTACCAATGGTATTGCCATGCGATTTTCTTTTCGAAAATACATAAAGATTCATTATAGTTACCATCATCTATTGCCAGCTACCAAATGTCTGTTAATGTATGGGAGTTTGTGCAGAACTCATCAAGTTGTTCCTCCCTGATCTGCAGTTTGCATTTTCTGTTGTTCTCTTTGTTATCACAATGTTCCTGTTTGCTTATGCTGTTTGGTCTTGTCAGGAAGACCGTGCAATGTTTCTGATGTACTGGTGAATTTGGTTGGAGCTGCACAGCCTCTTGCTCAAAACCAGAAGCGTATTTTGGAATTAAGTGAATTCTCTCATCACCTGCCAGTTGCTGTAGAAGAACCTGCTCTGCGTCAGGCCCTAAGCAATCTGATAGAGGGTGCATTGTTGCGAACACATGTTGGAGGAAGAGTTGAAATTCTCTCTGTAGGAGCTCCTGCAGGTGGTGCGCTGGTTGTGATTGATGATGATGGTCCAGATATGCACTACATGGTAAGATCATCTCTCTGATTTGAACTATACTGATTTTGTTTCGGGCTTGTTTCTGAATAATGTACATATGAATTCTGCTGTGTTTAGAATTCAATCTATACTTTTATCTCGATGGTGTGCTCTAATCTTCTTGTATTCAAATCAAAATGTATTAGCCCACTTATCTTGGCGAGCTTGTGCTGCTAGTATTAGCTTTGCCTGCTTCTAATATATATACTCACTTTTTTGTCCATTTTACTTTTCTTGGTCTTTTACAGACGCAGATGCATTCGCTTACACCATTTGGGGATGGACTTCTCTCGGAGAAAATGGTGGAGGACAACATGACATGGAATTTTGTCGCCGGGATCACAGTTGCACGAGAGATACTTGAGAGCTACGGTTGTGTTGTCCGTGTCATATCTCCTCGGAACAAAGAGGCTGCTCTAGGAACAGGGGGGACCCGAGTCGAAGTTTGGCTTCCTTCTTTGACTCCATATAATCACAGCACTGTGGCTGATGGGGCATAGTAAGTTGTGGTTGCTTCGGTATTCAAGACGCTCAGCATATGATGTATAGTCCTCCTATAGCATTAATCTCTTCCCTTTACAAAGCAGCATTTGTATCATCCTGTAAATACAAACCTTCCTATGCTTGGTCAACTGGATTAGAAGTATTATCGTTAACATGAGTCCTGAAATCTCCTTGAGTGACTATTTTTAGGCCTATATATTGCGCTAGTACAGCTCTCTGGAATCAAAGAATATTCTTGCTAGCTTAGTGGAGGTATCTTTTGTTTACTCTGGGATTATATACTAGCAAATTAAACCATGGGTGACACTCGAATCGACACGGATGTGGAGCATCCTATGTCAGGTTATTCCTGAGGCCCATACTAGAGGTTGACATATTCTTAACGAAGCCTTTCAAGAGAGCTTGAAGGGGTGTGGTGGGGGGTGGGGAGAAGAAGTAAAGATTGTTCTTAGCCTTCAAATTAATATATGAAGTTAGAGAAAAATTGCTTCCTTGGGGTTTCAAATCTATTGTGAAGTTGGAAAATATATTAATCGCCTAAGGTGATATATGACCACAATTGCTTCCTTAGTATAGTAAAATTTGAATGGTTGTAACTTGTATCTTCCCAGGAGATGATGGTTTAGTTCAGATTTGGGCCACGTCGGACTTGATTTGCAAGGACATAATTTAGTTCGATCCGAAAATATGAAAATGAAAACCGTACATAATAATTAATAATGTGTCGTCTTCTTAAATTTTCACGTCATCTTGTCCCCTTCACTTTCATGGCCAACTTGATCTATGCATGTTATCATTTGACATTCTTAATCAGACTTTTCAAGTCACTAGATCATCTTGAGTAAGAACACATTTTAGGACTATTATAGAATAAACCATCTTTGAAACTATCATTAGCAAACAAGCCATATTTTACAACTAATTAATTTTTCCAATCAAAACCTAATTCGAAGAGGTGACAAATTTTTCCCGATTTGGGTAAATCTCATTGTTTTGTTGTTGATGTGCATACAAATTTTACATTATTACTCCCTCTATCCCAAAATATTGGATCTATTTCATTATTTCAAGGTCAAAGTAACTTCGACCATATACTTCCTCTGTTTCATTTTAAATGCAACAAAGGAATATTTTATATCTCACAAATAATACCCCTTTGTTGCATTTAAAACGAAACGGAGGAAGTATATTTTTTGATCGGTAGGAGAAGAAATTTTATAATCTCACCTAAAACAAGACATTTAAATACAAAATCCTTACTGAGGGGTTTACCTTCTAGGAAGGGTCTCCCAATGCCTAAGGGACCTCAAACACGAACAAAACAATAATGAAGTCATAAACCAATTCTCATAATTACTTGTTTTCTATGGCATTGCTGACACTCACTCTGAGTCCATTCACAGACACCTGCGAGAACTTTTTGTAATAAATTAAAAGATCGAAGGCATATTAGTAATTATACACAACAAGAAATGACAAAAAGAAGGATGAGCTTATTCCTCATTCGAAGTAATCGCTCATTTCTCTCAATTCTTTCTCTTTCTCTTCTCTCTCAAACTTGCAAAATCAACAATGGAAGATTCAAATGAAACATGCGAATCAGTAATGGAATTGCAAAATTCATCAATGGCAACATTAATTACTGTTGAGAATTAATCAGAACTTCATTCAGGTAAATTTTGCCTTACATTTATGTGATTAGTAATGCAATTCAGATTTTTTTTTCCGATTCAATACAATTTAGGTTTAGTGAACTCATCAATGACAGACTTTTAATGCACATGATTAGAATTTAGAGATAAATAAGTGTCATTCATTGAATTAAGATTAGCATGAGTTTTAAAAAAATCAAATAGTTTTTCCTATATTAACGTGAATTTTCTTTTGCTTTAATTTGCTCATTTAGAAATTTGTATGCTCATTTCAAATACATGTTCTTAATGTGCATAATCCAAACCAAAAGAATTATTCAATTGTATTCCACTTGATGTGTTATGCGAAAAAAAATCTGCTGATATTCATATGCTCATTTGATAATAGGAGTAGTTTGCATATTTTTGCTGTTATAAAATATTATTTTGATATTAAATCATCTAATTATGTTTTTGCTCATTTGGTCTATTGTTGTTGTTTTGCTCATTTCCTCTCAGTTATTCGTATTTTATAACCATAAGTTTTTGCTTGTTTTACATGATCAGGACATGAGCAAATTATGGGTGCTGATTTTGAATATTATTGTGGGAATGAGCAAATGTAATCAGCAAGAATTTTGAATTCTAATGTTCAAATGAGTCAAGCATCTATGCTCATTTAGAATGATTGAAGATTATGTGCTCATTTACATAACTTGTGTTGGTTGATTGATTGATGCTTAGTCAACTCTTTTGTTTTGCTCTCGTCTTTTTTTTTTCTATTCATTCCATCTCTTTCTTCATTTGCTTGTTTGCTCATTTGTAATTAGTTCGTTTTCCTAACTGCTCATCTGACACCAAATTTGTTCATTTGGATTATTGGTTCTTAGTCTAGTCTTATTCATTTATAGCTCTCATTTTCTTTCCATTTGCTACTGTCTTTTCACTGATCATTCTCTCTTTCTTTATTTGCACATTTCTTCCTCCACCTTTTCTATTTTTTCTCCTATTCCTATCTGCCTATTTGACCCTAGATTTGCTCATTTGTCTATGGCAACGAATCAAATATCCAAATGAGCATAATAACAAAGAAAAACCGAAGTTCAAGCACGTAAATTTGGAGGTCGTAAGTTGTTGAGAAGAACATAAAGTAGCAAAGTGAGAAATAAATGAAAAAGAGGAGAGAGAAGAAATAAATACAGGAGAGAGATTTGGGTTCTTTTCTTAAATTTGGAATTAAGAATGTAGTTTATACCAAAAGGCTTCTAATTGAGCTGGGTGTACAGGTCTACTGTAAATTTTCTACACTCACTCTACAAATCACATCATTTTTAATCTGCTTCACAAGTTTACAAGGTCTGACTATACTTTGATTTAAGGATGAGTTGTCCTTTGTCACCAAAGCTGATAGATTAAAGCTGTTACTACACATTGAATCAACTTGTTTTTGAACCAGCTTCGAAGATAATTAAGTAAGCGCCCATTTACTACTTCTAATACGATCCTGAATTTATAAGCAAGGTTTAGTCTGTAGGAACTAATCTCATCACAACATATTTGACTATAATAACATTGAAAAAGTAATTTTTAATCCTCTTTGGTTCCAGGGCACAGAGAGGGTAATTGATCTCATCACTAACACCAAACCAGTTCAGCCTTTTCCTCATTATCAATCTCCCAAGCGTACTTACCAGCGTATGAGAAACTATCGTCTTGCTCCCTCCGTCCTAAATAGAGTTCATATTTCTTTTGGGCACAAGTATTAAGAAGAAATTATAAGTGGATCTTAGTTGTATTAAATCATAATTAAAAATTGAAGTTGGTACACTATTCATGAATTGTTTATTGAGGAGAGAGAATGTGGGAAAGTGGGTAATATAATAAAAAATAAAAGCTAAATAATATTTTAATTGGTGGACCAATACCAAATAAAGAAATGGGAAATTTATTTTAGACAGACATAAATGGTAAAATGGAAAATCTATTTAGGGACGGAGGGAGTATTTGGTAAAGAGAGATTTGGGGCAAAAATACAGGTTTGAACTCATATTAGAGGATTTGACTAGTCAATCCTCTAATTTGAGTACCTCAATTAGGAAAAAATGGAGCCTAGAGTGAGAGAGGGAGAAAGGGGTTCTAGTGAGAGAAACCATGGTGAAAAATGGATTACAGTTGAAAGAAGGAAACCCTCAACCAGATCTTCCCCAAATCTAGCCGTCAAAACCATCTTCATCAACTTCCTCCCCTTGAACATTCAAACCCAGGACCTTCTGAACCTCTTTCTTCCCTATGGTAACATCACCAACACCTTCATCCCAAAAAAACTGAAGCCTCTATGTAAGCACAGATTCGCCTTCGTCCAATTCTACTCTCCTCAATCTCTTCCAAGAGCCATCAAAGCTGAAGATGGACGTAGAACTGGTACTCTTAGAATGAGAGTCCACCCCCGCAAAATTCGATAAACCCCTAACCCAGCCCCTCAAACAAAACCATCACCAAAAACCTTACACTCAGCCACCAAAACAAAACATGCAAAAACAACTGATAAAATCCTCCTTACGTGATGCCCGTTCATACAAGGAAGTCTCCTTTTCTACCCCCACCCCAATTCCCCCAACTCCATCCCACCCCAATTCCCCCCAACTCCATCCCACCCCATACAAAACAAACTCCCCCCTCCCCGAAACAATCTCCCCCACAACCACTCCACCCTCACCCTGTCCTCCTCCCTAAAATCATTGCACCATATTAGCCGGTTGAACCGCAGCCTGACTTCGTGACGAGCGAAATGAGTGCCCACAGAATCATGTGCTCCAGGGTTCTAGGGAAGGACACAGAAGACGCTCGCAATGGCGTTGAAATTGGTGAATGTGAAGGAGATCATGTCCCCGTGATAAAGGGCGTAAAAGACTTATCCAACAATGAATTCCTTGCAAGGAGTGCAATTGGAGTAGCCTCATCCTCCCTGTCATCCGAAGACATTCATAGATGTATACTTGATGCCGGCGTCAACTCTTTGAGCATCAAACCTTTGGGAGGTATGTTACATCTCATTTCTTTTGAGTCTCTTGAGGATAAAGAGGCCATGATTAGAAGTCAATGGCTCCTTTCTTGGTTTATAGAAGTAAGAGACGTCTATGAAAGTAGTGCTGCACTTTGGAGAGAAATAGTTCTTGTGGTATATGGAGTTCCACTAACTGCTTGGAGTCATGAAAATTTCTACAAGATTGGGTGTGTCAATGGTAGGGTCTTATCTGTTGACTACTCTAGGGCAGACTATGCAAAAGTCCTAATCTTCACAGATTGCCTGTTCAATGTCAACAATCACCTGCTCTTAGATATTGGGGAGAAAAGATTTAAAATCTTTGTTTTTGAAGAATCCAATAGCATCCATATGTCCCAAAGCCCTAAAACTATTCCTTTTAAGTCCAAAATTCCTGAGTCTGATGATGGGAATTTTGACCAAATCCATGATGAAGACAATATTGAGCTTAATGATGATCTCAATGATGAGCACAATGATGACTGCAACTCAAAGCTCCCAAAGAACCCAATAGATTCGACTGCCAACCATCAGCCACAATCTCGAGAGCCGTGTAATCCCAACAGCAATAATGTAGAATTTACACTGGACCCCCCTCCCCAAAAAAGCAACCTTCCAGATTCCCCCTCGAAACCCACAATGAACCTTGTCACATCCCCCTCTTGCAATGATATCATTAATGACAATCCTCTGAACCTCCAGCCGTCTTTGACCTCCCCTCCTAAGGAATCCCAACATGACACCTCACCAGTCAAAAAAGACAATTTCCCTTTTGCTAGCCGCCCAAGCAAAATCAAAAAAAGAAGAAAAGAGAACCTTAACTTGGTACCCAGCCCAACCAAAAGCCCCTCATCTTCGCAAAGCCCCTTTGGGCCCCCTATTAACCTCTCAAATAAATTTGGCCCCCTTTTAAGGCCCCCTACCTCAAACTCCTTCTCCTCCTCCATCTCAGAGATCCCTTTTCCACCTGGTTTCGAGGATTCAATTCCCTCGCCTGTGAAAATCTGCCACGTCCTCCGACGACTATAAAAAATCCAGAAAATTCAGAAAAAAAAAGAAAAAAGCCAAGCAAAACTTCCCCCCTCCAGGTCCCACCCCTAAATCCTCCCCCTCAAAATCCTCATCCTCCCATCACCAAAATCCCAATACTTTTTACGCCAAAAACATCATCAACCTGGGCCTTCAGCTGGGTTTGAAATATGATGGCCCACTGACTGAACTTCAGGATCGAATTAATTCAATCCTATCCAGTCAACAGGCCGACTGGGCCAAGTGTCATTAACTTGCCTCTAACCATCTCACCTTTATGTCTCCTATGATTATTTTATCCTAGAACGCATGTGGGCTTGGTGCCAAATCAAAACGAAACCTCATCAGAAAGCTTTCATCAAATCACGACCTATGGTTCACATTTATCCAAGAAACAAAATTCGAAAGCCCATCTCAAAAAACTCTCCAATCTCTGGGTGTTAATCCTGGCATCGACTGGAAGTTTAGCCCCTCCCTTGGTAATTCCGGAGGTTTACTCTCTCTATGGCAGGAAAAACACTTTCACTTGGAATCATGCAAAAGTGAAAGACACTGGCTTGCGCTAAAAGGGTCCCTTGTATCTTCAAACTTCAATTGCACTCTCATCAACGTCTATAATCCATGCAATGTCTCACATAGGGCAGAAGTATGGAAAGAATTGGTGGCCTATTGCAATGACTCGAAGTACCCATGCCTCCTTCTGGGCGACTTTAATGAAGTTCTTACCCCCAATGAGCGTGGTAGCCAACTTCTTGATCCAGCTGGTTCCTTGGATTTCAATGAATTCATCCAAGATCTCAATCTCATTGAAATACCGGCAAGTGATGGATGGTACACCTGGTTTCGTGGAGCCTCTAAGAGTAAGCTTGATCGCCTATTAATCCAAGAAAATTGGATTTCTTTGTTCCCTGCTATCAGAGTATCCATTCTTGGACGAAGTCTTTCAGATCACTGCCCCCTCCTTATTTCATTGCACAACATTGATTGGGGGCCCAAGCCCTTCCGTTTCCTTGACTGTTGGCTCACGCATAGTGGGTGCTTAGAGGCCATAAGCAAGGCGTGGAGTAAGTCGAACAACTTGCCTCTGATGAGCAAGCTCCAACTGGTAAAAGCAGACCTAAAAGCTTGGAACGTCAGGGATTTTGGTTTCATTGACTCAAATATATCCAAACTGGAGGATGATATTAAGCATTGGGACTCTTTATCCAATGACCGCACCCTCACTGACAGGCTAAAGTCGTATCACCTTATCAAAAATAACCTAAGGTCCACTAACAAGTAGTCAGGGAAGTCAGGATCGAATCCACAGGGAGAAAGTTATACTATTGTATCTGAACTCTAATATTATACTAACTAAATCAGATGAAAATGGTTGTTTTACTAAACTAAGCAAATGACAGAACTAAATACGAAGGTAAGAATCAAATAATAAAGGAACTAAGACTATGGATCACTATGCATACAATTTGGGAAATCAGAGACAAATAATAACCACCTAATAAGTCAATTTATCTAGGGCACATGTAATTTCTCTCGAACATTACCTCCCTCAAAGATCACCTAGCCGCTCTCGCATGGTCAAGGATCACTCTGCGTAATGATTGAAAGCCTATACGAAATCTCTCCTCTCGAAGCAGATTCAATATTGCGATAATAGAAATACAAATCAGGCCTAATTCATAAATCTAGCATGAACGATTCAATCACAGGAAATAATTGAAATAAAAGATAATTACACCAATCTATCAATCCCTCATTGCATATATAGATCCCCACAATCCTAGAAATAAAACTACTCACTCATACTTGCGAAAACAATAACAAAATCAATGTAAACATTCATACTTTAAACTATTGCAAATAACTAAGGAATTAATCTAACACTAGTGGAAAAAAACGGAAGGGCTGCGGTCAAAACAGCCCTAAGGGCTGCATTTTTTGCCAGCAGCCCTTTCCATAGCAGCCCTTCACTAATAGTGAAGGGCTGCGTTTTTAAACCGCAACCCTAACGCAGCCCTTCCATATTGGAAGGGCTGCGTTTTTGGGCCTAAAACGCAGCCTTTCTTTGTACAAAGGGCTGCGGTTTTGACCATAACCGCAGCCCTTTTGACCAAAAAAAAATAAAAAAATGAAATTATATATTGACAATCAACAAGAACATCAAATTACAATTTACAGTAAAAAAACAAGAACAATTTAAGGCACTAACTATTAAAAAAAGAACAACAATAACAGTCGAAATTATATATCAACAAGAAAGAACGAAAATTAAAAAAACGAAATTATATATCAACAAGAACAACAAGAATTTTACAGTAAAAAAACCAACGAAAATAAAAAAAAAACGAACGAAAATGAAAAAAAAACGAACGAAAATGAAAAAACGAACGAAAATGAAAAAAAACGAACGAAAATGAAAAAAAACGAACAAAAATGAAAAAAGCAAACGAAAATACAAAAGAGAAAAAATTATAGATCTGAAATTACATGAACATTCATCAAAACAAAGATCAAGAAATTATAGATCTGAAAAACGAAAAATTATCACTTGTTCGACGATGAGGAAGAGATGAGCGGAGTTCGACCGACGGCGAGGAGGCTGGGTTGCTGTGTTGTTCCGGCGAGAACGTCAGTAGAGGCGACAACATCCATTGTTGTTCAAGCTTCGCATGTCGATGCTGGTGCTGAAGCTGTGTGCTTGATGACGGCGCTTTCTCTCTCCTACTCGGTTTAATTTACTCGGTTTTTTTTTTTTGGTTTGATGTTTGATGAAATCAGGAGGGTGAGAGAGAGAAGGGAGGAGGGTGAGAGAGAAGAGGCGTGAGATAATTATGTTTGTGAGAAACCCTTACCCGCTTAACATCTAAAGGCCCGCGCAATTCGTTTTAAAATTATTTTAAAAAAAGCCCATAAAGAGCTGCGTTTTTTAAAAAAACGCAGCCCTTTATTACTTATAGGGCTGCGGTTTTCGGCTAACCGCAGCCCTTCACTAAAAGGGCTGCGGTTTTTGACTTGACCGCAGCCCTTCGTTTACGAAGGGCTGCGGTTTTTGAATTCACCGCAGCCCTTAACTATTAAGGGCTGCGTTTTATAAAAAACGCAGCCCTTGCACCGCAGCCCTTGGTTTTTTTCCACTAGTGTAATCAATAATAGAGAAAGCAATAAAGAAGATTACCAAACTGAAGAACTATATTGAACTTGCGAATAATCCAAAGGTTTGATCTTGAATTCCAAATCAAAAGTAATAAAACTAGGGTTCTTGAGAGAAACTATTAGAAAATAAGGGCTAAAACCAAGATGAATAAAAGATATTCTGATTTTGCTATTAATACTAATCCTAAAACAACTAGGAAAAGTCCTCTAAAAAATAACCCGAAAATCATTAAATGCGCGTGTCTAATAAGTCGCCCGATCGGGCCAAGTATGCCCGATGAAATCGGGCTCAAAGAAAGCATCAGCGCTCAAAAAGAACATCCGCCCGATGATGTCGGGCTAGGCCGCCCGATGGAGTCGGACTCGTCGAGGTTCAGCGTGATCTCCGCAGACGCATGTATCGCCCAGAATTCCTTAGTAGCACGCGAACATGCCCGATGTTGTCGGGCCTTCTCGCCCGATCGGGCCAGGCACCGAACTACGACAGGACCGAAGCGCCCGATCGGACCCGCAACGAATCTTGCTTTTGACAATGATGGACGCCCGATCGGGCGTGAGGCGCCCGATGAGATTGGGCGAGGCTCCGTTTCTTCATTCCTTGGCTTCAGACGCCAAGGCTTCACTTCTTCTTTTGTTCAAGGCCTCGGAAAGTATTCTCGGGACCCCGGAACTCATCATATATGCCTTCGAACCTCTCCATTCGATTGTGGTAGACGTAAAGCAGTAGAAAATAGGGAAAAAAGTTCCCTAATACCTACAAATAATCACAAAACAGAAAACCACAACTAGAAGAAGAAAGTTAGCGTGAAATGGCTCCTAAGAGCACCATTGATACACATTTTAGCGTAAATATAAGGGGAAAAACTCTATATAAAACCGTAGCATCACTCACTGACCATGAAATTCAACTTCGGAACAAATCACAAGCAGAGCTGTGGGATTGGTCGAAAAGAAAAGAAATATTTTGGGCTCAACATTCGAGATCTCAATGGCTGAAATTCGAGGATAAAAACTCGAAATATTTCCACACAGTGGCATCCATAAGAAGGCGGAAGAATAGCATCCTCTCAATCCAGACTCCAAGCCTGAAGAAATTAAAACTGAAGCTGTTAGTTACTTTAGATCCCTTTTCAAGGAAGATTTTCAATCAAGACCTGTTTTCGAAGATCTTGGTTTCAATAAACTCACCCCTTCACAAGCAGATCAACTCATTCAACCGTTCACCCATGAGGAAATTGACTTCGCCATGAATTCATGTAACCCATCTAAGGCTCCGGGGCCCGATGGCTTTAACTTTAAGTTCATCAAATCAGCCTGGGGAATCATAAAAAAAGACATATACTCAGTTGTGAACGAATTCTGGAAATCGGGGAAGCTCCCAAAAGGCCGCAATGTAGCCTTCATTGCCCTTATCCCCAAGGTGGAATGCCCCGGGGGTTTTCATGAGTACCGCCCGATTAGTTTGGTCGGGGCCATATACAAAATCATCGCGAAGCTACTGACTCTCAGGCTCAAAACGGTAATGAATGATCTAATTGGGCCCTTTCAATCCTCATTCATTGAGGGGCGCCAAATATTAGATGGCGCTCTTGTGGCGGGTGAGCTCTTTGATTCGTGCAAAAGAAGAAAAATCAAGGCTGTAATTATGAAATTAGATTTCCACAAAGCCTTCGATTCAGTCTCTTGGAATTTTCTAGACTGGATCTTAGGGCAAATGAATTTCCCACCCACTTGGCGCAAATGGATCTCTTCGTGCGTCAGATCTGCCGCGGCCTCCGTTCTTCTTAACGGGACTCCCATAATTCCCTTCAAACTTCAAAGGGGCCTCCGCCAAGGAGACCCCCTCTCCCCCTTCCTCTTTGTTTTTGTGGTTGAGGCTCTCAACCTCCTGATCAAAAATCAGCAAGCTAAGACCTTTGGGAAGGAATCGCGGTATGCAAAAACGGCCCAATTCTCACCCATCTCCAGTACGCCGATGATACAATGCTTTTCTGCCATCCAAACCTCCAACATCTTACAAATATCAAGCAAACCCTTATCCTCTTCCAACTTGCCTCAGGCCTTCAAATAAATTTCCACAAGAGTGCAATTCTTGGAATCAACATTGAGGATTCTTGGATTTGCACGGCAGCCGAACACCTTCATTGCAAAGTTGGGAAATTCCCTTTCACCTACTTGGGATTGCCAATTGGAGGCAACGTTACTAGAATAAGCAGTTGGGACCCAATAATTGAGCGCATGAACCAAAAGCTCACTTCTTGGAAAGGAAAATTACTATCCATAGGTGGCCGCCTAACTCTCATAAAAGCCTCCCTTTCCAACTTTCCCATGTACTATATGTCCCTCTTCCCGCTTCCTCATGGGGTTGCCAAAAAAATTACAAAGATTCAAAGGCGCTTCTTTTGGGGATGCAAAGATGGGAAAAATCCATTCCCGTTAGTGAGATGGGACATTATTCAACTGCCAAAAGAATTGGGCGGTTTAAACGTTAGCAATCTCCTCTTCCGGAATTTGGGGCTCCTCTTTAAATGGCTTTGGCGGTTCTTCCTTGAACCAAAGTCATTGTGGCGGCAAATAATCTCAAAAAAATACAATTTCAACTCATCTTTCACCATGTCAGATCTCACTAGAATTCCAAGGGGTGGTCCTTGGAAGGGCATTTGTAACTCCATCCTGTCAAACACAGTGGCGAGTTCCCTCGTCAAATCAAGTACCAGAATGTCTCTTGGGAATGGTAAACATATCTTATTCTGGCATGATCTTTGGTTGACTAACGTTGCTTTGAAAAACTGTTATCCCAGGTTATTCTCAATAACGCAAAACCCACTAGCATCAGTGCATTCAATGGGCCGATGGATCAATGGATTCTGGACTTGGGTACCTTCCCCGGAATCGCTCTCTCGCACAAAGGGATGAATGTGAATGGAAATCCTTGCAAAACCTCCTCCAAAAGCGGTGATTGATCCTCACTCGGATGATACAATGATATGGTGCCCGCATAAATCGGGGATTTTTTCTGTCAAATCCTTCTATCTGGAAATGACCAAAAATGAACCATCTCTCATTCCATCAGCAACACGCAAAATCTGGAGAAACCTTGTCCCTCACAGAGTAGAAATTTTCACATGGCTCGCGTGCTTGGGGAAAATCAACACTAGAGACAAGTTGGCATCTCTCTCAATCATTCCAAGTTCTGAAAATTGCTGCCCATTATGCAACCTTGCGTCAGAAACGGTTCCGCACCTACTTCTCCACTGCCAATTCTCTTGGGCCTTGTGGGGTTGGTGGTGTGATCTGTGGTCCTTGGCTTGGGTCTGTCCCTCATCAGTCGCCTCGTCAATTGTTTAATGGTTCTTCCCTGGTAAATCTGAGTTCTCAAAGAAAGTTGGCACATGAGTTTTTTTGTAATCATTTGGTCAATATAGCGAGAAAGGAATTCGAGGATATTCAGTAACAAATCTAGTTCCATATCCGAAGTACAAGACATGATCTTGCTTCGTATCTCATGGTGGATTAAATCATGGGAGGAATCTTTCCCTTTCTCCCCCGAAGAGGTCAAGAGAGCTCCTCATTGCCTCCAACAACAGTTCAGACCCAATCCCATCCTACCCAGGAAGCAGCCTTTTTTGCACTGGGAATCTCCTCCTCCAGCCTCTATAAAATGGAACGTTGACGCTTCTTTTGACCCCAATCTTGGTAGAACAACAATTGGAGGGGTCCTCCGAGATGACAATGGAAGGTTTCTATGCCTATTCTCTTGTCCTATACCTCATATGGAAATACATTCAGCAGAGGTGCTAGCCATCCATAGAGCAGTGCAGATTTCAATCAACAACAGCGCCTACAAAAGCAAGATCATCGAAATTGAATCCGACTCCCAAAATGCAGTTAAATGGTGCACATCACAAAGAGGTGGGCCTTGGAACCTGAATTTCATTTTAAACTTCATTAGATCTGCCGCCCTTAAAGGCCTCCATCTCAGTATACATCATCAAGGAAGAAGTGCAAATTTTGTGGCAGACTCTTTCGCCAAGCAAGGCCTCCACCGTGGTTCTGACTTTGTAGCTTGGCTCTAATTGCTCTATACTCTCTCATTCTCATGTAACTAAGTTATGTTGAGCGACACCTACGGGTGCTAATACTGCATGTACTGGTTCCACACCATTTTATCAAGCAATTGAAATTATAAAAAAAAAAGATTTTTTGACTTTAACCACCTTATAAAATCATATTTTTCAAAATAACCACCTTATATGTTCATTTTTTTTAAATAACCACCTTATATGACCTAAATCCTTTTAAATACCTACCAATCAACAGATTTCGTCATGGAAATCATCCCCAAAAAGAGTTTAAGAACGATTTCATCACCTCCACCTTTATTCACTAGAATGTATATAAGGTTTAAACCCTTATTTAAGACCGATTTCTTGGAAGAAATCTGTCAATTGGTATGTATTTAAAGGGATTTAGGTCATATAAGGTGGTTATTTAAAAAAAATAACTTATAAGGTGATTATCTTAAAAATTGTGATTTTAAAAGGTGGCAAAAATCAAAAAATCCAAAAAAAAAATCCTCTAATTTGAGTATTTAGTATAGAGGGGTTTCAATTAGTTGATTGGGGCCAAAAAGCTCTTTTTGAAAAAGTTGTGGGAAGGAGCTTTTGACATTAGAGGTTTGGGATGAATGGCCCAAATTACATTTATGTTCCCAGAGTTTTTGAGAATTACATTAAAAAACAATAAAAAATACAACAATGTTTAATCGAAAAAAAAAAATACAACAATGGACTATGCACATGTCTTTATTGGTCATTTTGCACGATTATGTAGCAATAAGCTATTAGTTACATACCAAACACCTTTATACAAATAACTAATACAATCAGTTAGTCAAACAAGCTACTGCATACATTCAGTTATCAGCTATTAGCTAATACAATCAGCGAACAACTATCCACTAATAACCTGTACCACCACGACCCAGTAATGCAACAACATTTGAAGAAGAGGATTAGAAACACAGCAGCAACGAACACCAGGAGCAGAAGCGACAGTGACGACAAGGACAATGGCGACAGCACCCGCTAGCATACGAGCAGCGCTCGCGTATTGAGACGAGGAAAACAAGACAGTAGTAGCAGCAAATGTAGGGAGAGAAAGAACAGCAGTGTTGCGTAGACGGCAGTGCTGGGACAACCAGCCACTAGTCACGAACGGCGGCAGACAAGGCGGCATAGTGCAGCAATCTCACAGCTCCGGCGAGGGTAGTATGCGCAGTAAGAGAGAAAAAGGAAAGTACGAGTGAGAGAGAAGGGTTGTTAGGGGGTTTTCCTTCTTTAATATTTGAATGATGAATTCGAAAATCAGCAAAGAAATTTGTGGAATGTACATGGATCAGGTGGCAGTGCAAGGATGAGGGAGGAAAGAGATGGGTGGTATGGTGGTCAAAGGGTGGTCAGATAGGGGAGGGTTGGGGCTGGTTAACGAGAGGGAGGAAGGAGGAGGAAAAGGGGGATAAAAAAATTATTTCCTTTTCTTTAAGTAATTAATCGAAAATTGGATGGAAAAATTCATTAATGTCACTTTTTTTTTGTAAAACAATAGCACAAGGTCATATTGTAGAATCCAATTTTTTTCCACCATATAGAAATTTCCCATAATTAAGGGCCACCATTTAGAAATTTAGAACTATTGATAAGCCTAAAAATAGATTTTTCCCTCTCCTCTTGTCATGGTAGAGCTGGCAGCCTGTGACACGACACGACAACAAGACCGCAAAAAACAAGAGAAGAACACGAAGTTAATGAGAGAAAAGTGAAAACATGAATTTGACACAACACGACACGAAATCAACACCGAACAGGACCCGTTTAGATCAACTTGTCATATTATGTAATTATCCTACATTTTACATAGTTGTCGATCAGCTTTGTAGGCAACACGAATTGATGAACACGAGACCAAACATGACATGACACGTTTGCTGCGTCTATGTCATGGTGGTGGTGGGATCAGGTGGTGTCGGGGTTGGTTGGGGGTAAAAGTAGTGGGGGTGGTTCTAGTGTGTGATAGGTTGTAGTACACCTGTCAAAATAATTTCTAACAAAACCTCCTAACAATGTATTAAGGCAAGTATGGTCGAATCCACAGAGAGATGGTCATTTTAATCTAACTTCTAAGGTATGAGAAAATTAAAAAAGATCAGAAATATGGGAATTAATTCTAAACTAATAAAATACGAAAATCAAACTAAAAAGATAATCTAGGGTAATGGTTCACCATGTTCATATTTATAAACTATCAAAATACCATCAATAGTTCAACTTATCAGATATCTAGAGCACAAGTTAATCCTATTGTCGGGTCTTAGCACTCTCAAATCAATATGTGCACTACGTTTCTAACATAATTAGATTTGCTAATTGTAAGTAAGCCTCTAAGGAGTACTATCTTTTGATCTATAACTCGTTAATAGCAAGATTTAACCAAACAATTGATTAGGTTGTAAGATTAACAAAGTAAACCTAATTAATCACAAATATAAATGATATATCAAACCATCAATGACATTAATGAAGATTCATAGCATATAAACTTGGATTCCCAACCCTAGAAATTAAAACTACTTGATCATGAAATAAATAATAAAATCTAAATCTACAAAGGAAAACATAATTAAATAAATTAATGGAAGAAAGAGAATGAAATAATAGAACTCATGTAAATAAACTAATAGAAGAACTAGGGTTTGCAACTAAAAAACTAGATAGAGAAAAGAAGAAGAAAGCTAAAACTAAGAATAATGATAATGTGAGAGAGTGTTCTTCACAAGAAGTGATTCCTAATACTTCCTCCGTTCCGAATTAAATGCAACAAATCCACTTTAACGCATGCCGAGGCATTATTTTGACCATAAATATCTATAATTACATATAAGTAAAAACTATAAAAATTACATTTTACGAAAGTACGTCACGAGACGAATATAACAAGATCCCACTTGACTATGTTTTTCATTATGTATAAATCACAAATCTTAGTCAAAGTGAAAAGTGTGAATAGTGAAAAGGTGGATTTATTGCATTTAATTCGGAACGGAGGAAGTATAAATAATACTAAGTAACCTAATATGATTAGGAAAGTAAGGTACAAGATAAGATAAGTCGAATAATCAGTAAATAGGGGGATTTAGTGATCCGCGCGTATGATAAGAAATTCCAGCAGAAGCAGTCTGAATTTCCAAAAAGCATAACTCCTTGACTAGAAGTCTCATCGAGGATGCCACCTATGGTTGGAAATCTCTTTAAGTCTAGTTTCCAAATGCATTAGAATTATTCAATTATAAGAAACACATAAAAAGTTATGGTCATAAGAGTAGACATGACTCCTTTTTCACATTTCTTCTAATGATTTTCCGCTTGGTTTTCGCTCAAACTCGTACTGTAAAATATCCATAACGATCCTTATGCAATGCACCTTATTTCAAATGCTCCTAATCCTCAACCTTAGCTAGTTATACTCTAAATATATTCTCAATACCTGAAATTCTTCAAGGATACGAAAACATATCGAATAGGAGTATTATAGTATAATAACTTAAAAATATAATGCGGTATGAACCTATATATGACTTTAAATGCTCTAAAATAAACCTAAATGCACCTAAATACTATATATAAATATGACATGAATATGGTGGCAAGGTGTGTGGTTATGACACAGATGACAAAATGATATAAAACATATAAAAAATGATATGACACAAATGACATGAAACAAATCAAAAATGATATGACTTGGATGAAAATATGATATCAAACAAAACTGAAATGATATGAAACAGATCAAATATGACAGATGACAAAATGACATCAAATAAATAATAAATGATATGACACAGATGAAAAAATAAATGACATTAAACAAGACAAAAATGACATGAAATAGTTCTAAATTGATAGAAAATATACCAATAATGACATGAAATAATTTTATAAATAACATGAAACAGTTCCAAATTAACATGGAACATAATTCTAAATCTAGTGCCCTTATAAAAGTAGGGATGGAAATGGATGGGATTCGGGGCGGGTGGAGCATCACCCGCATCCGTCACCCGCATCCATCCATCCGTCACCCACCGGGTGAAACGGGTGGGTCGGGTGATAAACGGGTGAAACCATGTAGTATATTTTCTAATGAAATTTGTGATATGATACACATGATATAAAATATTTCTATCAAAAATATAAAAAGTAAGTAAGTTTACATGTAAAACTAAATAAATGGGTGATGGGTTGGAGGTTAAACGGGTGATGGATCGAGTGACGGGTGAAAAAAATCTCACCCACCACCCGCTTTCCATCCATTTAAATCGGGTTTTTCATCCATTTAAAAAACCGGGTTAAACGGGTGATGGATGATCCATCACCCATTTCCATCCTTATATAAAAGTTTCACTTGATAACCTGTACAAAGGAACAATGATCAGGGTGTAACTGTGTAAGAAGCATGAATTCCACTGTAGGTAAGGAATTAGGTGGGCTTGTGAACCGGGATCAAAGCAGCGCACTTACTGGGCCTTTTGGAAGTTGGGTGACGTACAACTTGAAGAGCTTCAGTTTATCCTTGGCCCACCAAGTACCAACCCCTCCCCATTACATCTGTTCTCTCTCAGGACTTAGGGCTGTTCATAGAGGTGGGTCGGACCGGAATTTGGACCGGACCGGACCGGAATTTGGACCGGACGGTCCCCGGTCCGTGGAAATTGGCGATTCCGGGTTTCCGGTCCGGTCCGGTCCAAACCCGGAAAATTCCGGTGCGGACCTGAAACCCGGAATCTTAGTATTTTTTTTTTTAAAAAAAAAAATTGTCATCCTTTACTAAATAAACAAACTGACATTTTTACTTTTTTTTTTTTTTCTCAAACCCTAACCTGAGTTGGTCAGCCGCCAATCTCATTCTCTCTCCTTCTACTCTCCTCAACCCATCCCCAATCTCTCTCCTCAACCCACCACGAAACCGTCTCCGGCACACCTACCTCACTTCGCTCGTCACATTCATCACTTCGCACGCCATCATCTTCATCCACCGCTGCGGTCCTTTGCTCGCTATCATCTTCATCACTTCGCTCGTTCAAGTTAGTTTTCTCTCTCTTCTTCTTTTTTATTCGCATTCTCTCAATCTATATTTCAAATTTGAAAAAAAATTGTGATGCTCAAAAACCAGCACACTTTGCAATCACCACAATCGGTTCTCTCTTTGTAATTTTGATTTTTTTTTTTCCTTCATTTGTTCGATGAATGGCTCTTAATTGTCTTTTATTTACTTGAAAATTGCAGCCTTCTAGTAGTTCAAAGCGCAAATCACGCAGAAACACTGATGCAACTCCTCAAAGTAACTTTTTTCTTTAATATTAGGTTTAAATAAACTGATGTTTGCCAAATTAGGTTGAAATTGTAAAATATTCACCATTTCTCTATTTCTTGTAATTTTTAACATTTATTTATGTTTGTGTATGTAATTTCACCAGACTTAGGTTTTTTCATGTAATTCCAGACTTTTATTTTCGTTTTTTAGTTTATTTAGAAGCCCAAAAAAAATATTCAAAAATCAGGTCCAAACAGGTCCAGACCGGGGACCGGACTTGATTTTTCCGGTCCAAACCTGGACCGGACCGGAAAAATCAGGTCCGGTCCCCGGTCCAAAGAATCCCACAAATTCGGTCTACCGGGTCCAGTCCGGTCCGGTCCGGTCCGGTCCGTTCCTGGACCGGTGAACAGCCCTACTCAGGACCAGGGAAAAAAACACGTAGCTTCACTTTTTGGCACGCCTCTCACACGTGATTCTCTAACCTATACTCTTCTCTGGAGACTGGTATGGCTTCCAATTTCCATGGTTGCCTTATTTGAATTGTACGACATAATCGGGCTTCAGTTTGTTGTTGATGTTGAATCAATAAGTCAAAAAAATTGGGAAGGATAAGATGAAAGGCCTCACCCAAATAATTAAATTGGCGCCCCAAAATTTTTTATTGTACGGCACAATCGGGCTTCGGTTTGTTGTTGATGTTGAGCTAATAAATCAAACACATTGGGAAGAATCAGATGAAAGGCCTCACCCAAATGATTTTTTTTGTTAAACCAGCACCTCAAGAAATATTAGGGTATGGTTAGATTTTCTGTGGAGACGAAACATGGAAGATTGTTGCTCAAAGAAATGGAGGGAATAGACGGTGGGAGATGAGTATTATAAAGTTACATTCCACATTATTTAATTTGCTCAAATGGATGTCATATGACTCATATCTCATATGTATGTACTTGGCTTTTTTTTTTAAGGTAAGATGAAGGGAACTCACTTGAGGGGATAAGGGGAAATCCTCAAATGAGTCCCATGAGGTTTGATCCCTAGACCTCAGGGATATAAGGTGGAAAGCGATGCTACTACTCCACCACCTCAACCTCGGCTTTCTTTTGGGTTTATTCCTAGATTTATGGGTACTTCGAATTCTTTTTACTATTGCTTTGTAGGAGTACATTTTCTCTTTCTTTTGGTACTCGTAATGTAGGCTAGGTGATAGTTAGGCCCAGTTCTTTTGGACTTATTTTCAGTTCATTTCAGGTTAGGTCAGTTCAGTTTCAGTTTAGTTCAGTTACTCTCTGTAGTTTAGTTTCTCCCAGTTCAGTTTCTCCCAGTTTCGGTTCAGTTCAGTTCAGTTTCTCCCAATCCAAAAGAACGGAGCCTTAATTCTTTTATCCTGAAAAAAATAGGTGAGGCTGCAATTCCTGGTCCTGAGGAGGTGCAATTGCTGCACAATAATTTCAGTACCATGGACCTATAAATAACTTATTTATCACTGCTTTACTTTATCCATATCTACACCATTGCCCTTTTCTTTTCAAGGTTCACCTTCACAACTTCCTTTCCTATATAAATACTGCTTTACTCTTCTGTTTTTTGATTTTTCTGTTGTTTCTCACATATCTGGTATTGCTTCCTTTCTCTTCTCTGTCTTGGGATATTATGTATGGTAATTTGGATAATACATGTGCTCATTGGTGTAAACAATTGGACATCTCTTACCAAATACACTTGCAATGACAACTCTTGGCAAAACAACAATAGGTCACTCATAACATCTATAAGTTACATGCTCCTTACAAAGAAATTAACTTGGTATTGGCTAATAATTTATTGAAATGATTTCAACGGATTAACTGTGCTTTCATAGAATTACACATAACTGGTTTGGCTTGGCTGACAACCTTATTTGCTATTTTTTGTGGTTATATTAGTTACTCATTATTTACTATATGGAAAAATTGATTTAATCATTCCCAACTATGTGCGCCCTGACAAAAACAGTCTCAACTATGATTTTTTATTGTTCAGTCTCAACTTTGGAGGGTACTTTACAATAGCAGTCCCAGCAGGTAAACTTTGGCAAATTTTCTTTTTCTATCTTCTTCCTCCTCTCCCCTGCCACCCAACCCCCTCCCATTCCACCCCACTACCCCCCTCACCCGCCTCCCCTAATTGTCACCACCCCCACCCTCTCCCCGTCCCCAAAACCCCTTTATCTCCCCCGCCACTCTCTCCTCCCCGTCCCCAAAACCCCGTCCCCTCCCCCGCCACCCATCCCCCCGCCCCCAAAACCCTCCCCGCTCCCGAAACCACTCCCCCGCCCCCAACCACCCCTCCTCCGCCCCCAAAACTTCATCCCCCTGTCTCGCTACCACCTCCCCTACCCCGAAACACCTCCCCATCCTTAAAAGCACCTACATTACCTCCCGAAACCTTCTCCCCGCCTCGCTACTCCCTCCACCACCTTCGAAACCACCTCCCGAAAACCCATAACATACATCGAAGGAGAAGGCGAAAGCGAAGGTGGGAGGATGTGGGGATTGGGGTTGGGGGTCGGAGGGGATTCTAGGGGCTGCGAATTAGGGGTGATACGCTCATGTTATACGGTGTATGTACGTTATTTTGGGTGCACTTCACTAGAGGTTTTGATCATAATTGTTCACATTTGTATTATACTTAGCCCTTAGCGGAAGTTGGGAGTTATACGAGATAATTAGTGTTAGTGTCATGTGTTTCGAGCTTTTGTGGTAAAATGGGTTTGAGTTATATACTTGGAAGTGTTCCTAGGTGTAGCTCAATAGCATTGCACCATCTCAACAACGAAGCAGCCCAAGCACAGCATCATCGAAGCCCGAAGATCCAAGCCAAAGACAAGAAGCATCACCAAGCTCTCGTGCACCGCAAGCTCGACATCATCGCCCGGCTCTCGTGTGCACGTCCACCCGCCGCATCGCATGCTCGCCTGGGCAGCAGCCCAAGTCGCCCGGCTACGGCGCATGCTCGCCCGGCCGCTCCAAAGACCGCACGCCCAGCAGCTCGCAGGTCGCACCTCGCGAGCTAGGTCGCACCTCGCGACCTGCTTGCTCGCACCTCGCGAGTGACTTCGCACCTCGCGACCTGCCTTGCCCAGCCAAATGTGCGGTAGACAGAGCACTCTTCGCACGGTGCGACCAGACTCGCACCTCGCGACCCCTAGGTCGGTGTAATTGTCGGCTGATTTCTGAGCTTTAGTATAAATACTAAACTCTATTTTTGGACCTAGGGGGCGAGCCACAAGGAGAGGGAGTCTCCAAAACTCCACTCCTCTCTTGTTGTCTTCTCTTTTAGTTTTTATTTTCTAGTTTAGTTTTTGTAGATTTCAATTATGGGATTGGCTTATGCTATGCCGATTGTAGCTTGAACCGTTCTTGAACGAGATTAATATGGAGCTTCAAGCATTATTGTGAGATCTTTCCTCTCTATTTAGTTTCTTTGATTATGGTTTAATTTCTATGCTTGCTTTCTATGATTTTTGCATGATTATGCTAGGAACGTTACTAGTTTGATTGTGTAATTAATCTAATGCTAGATTTAAGAATAGAATCGGATTGTTTTATTCTTTTATCAATTGGTAGCAAACTAGGAAGTAACTTAGATGCAGATCGTCTTGGTTATTTCTTGGAGAAATTGAATCAACTGTTGAATGTTTATCGCTTGTATGACGTTAGCGTGTCCGTTGGTTCTCTCGTGTTTATTGCTTTGCTATTGGATTGAACTTAGACGCGATCGGACTAGGTTATCCTTTAGTTAGGGTTTTATAGTCACGCTGATCGTGCTATTCAACTAAGAATAAGGAGAATGCGAGATTAGTTCTCAACAATAGATAATTATGGAAATAATTAGAGTGGAGGTTCAAGGATCGATAATGAATTGAAGTGGATGTTAATCGGATTCAAGATCTTTCCATATTGATTTCTCATTTTATTTAATTATGCTAGTTAATTATAGTTTGTTTATAATCTACTTGAAACCCCCCTTATTATTAGGTTTCTCGGCCCTTAGCTTAATCTAGGTTTTGAATCCCGCTAAGTATTAAACTCGTCCCTGTTTCCCTGTGGATACGACCCCTACTTCCATTATACTTGCTTAGTGTGCATGAGAGTAGAAGAAATTTTATCGACCTAGCTCGCGAGGTGCGACCTACGAGCTGCTGGGCGTGCGGTGCTGGAGCGCTGGGCGAGCATGCGCGAGAGCTGGGCGACTTGGCTGCTGCTTGGGCGAGCATGCGATGCGGCTGGTGGACGTGCTTGCGAGAGCTGGGCGATGATGCCGAGCTTGCGGTGCACGAGAGCTTGGTGATGCTGCTGTGTTGGCTTGGATGCTGGGCTTCGATGATGCTGTGCTTGGGCTGCTTCGTTGTTGAGATGGTGCAATGCTATTGAGCTACACCTAGGAACACTTCCAAGTATATAACTCAAACCCATTTTACCACAAAAGCTCGAAACACATGACACTAACACTAATTATCTCGTATAACTCCCAACTTCCGCTAAGGGCTAAGTATAATACAAATGTGAACAATTATGATCAAAACCTCTAGCGAAGTGCACCCAAAATAACGTACATACACCGTATAACATGAGCGTATAAAATACCCCCACACTTGAACTTTACTCGACCTCGAGTAAACTCAAAAATGAGAAATACCAATTAAATCATCACCCAAATTATCAACACCAACCTCTCTCTCCACCAACTACATCATCATCATCACATCTTAATGAAATACGCTCAAAACCTAAACGTAAGGGACGATGATTCCCCCACACTTAGATTCAAGCTCATCTGAAGTATACAAAGACGCGACAACAACAATAACCAGCAAACGACAACCAAAATGTGAGCTCAAATCCTGAAGGATCTCAAAGGAGTTGAACTCACTCAAACGCCACAATCATAATGACAGCTCGCCTAAAACCTCAAAAGATAAACTAAAACTACTACTACTACAACTAATTTAGAATAGCAAGCCATGGAACAAAGACAAAAAGGTATAAATTCAATGCTTACTCCCAAAAACAAACAATCAACCAAAAGAATGTGAAAGCCAAAATAAATCTTCACAAAATCAAGGATGAAATAACCAACCCAACCCGAAAACGCTTTCCACCTTATGACACCATCTCCGGCAAATGAGTTTTCAAAGTACAAAATTCTCTCTAAATCTCTCATTTTGCCTAGGAGCCTTTTCGGGTTTTCATCCTAGCTTCTCACATTTTTTTTTCATCTCTCTTCTTTTTCCGGCTCACAAAACTCACCCGCTCAACTAGCTCTTTTTTGCATAGGCCGCCCTTTCGGGTTTTCGACCTATCCGAGCCCCCAATTTTGCCCGAGTCGCCCGCCCTTGCGGGTTTTCAACTCAGCGGGATTCTTTTCATCACTTTATTTTTTATATTTTTTTTTTTTGTTTTTCTCAATTTTTTTCATTTTTTCAAATTGAAAGTAATAAATACAACATAGATACATGAGAATGAGAATACCCTCCCCCCTACTTAAACTACACATTGTCCTTAATGTGTCGACAATTAAAAGAAAAAGTAAACTGAAAATGGGGGGGGGAAATCGAAAATCGGGTAAACCGAAGATCGAATGCTCAAGACTCATGAAAAGCAATCCGTCAAACTCAAATTTCTTAAAAACACCAACTTAAATCTCATAAACCAACTCACAACCCTCTCCCTCGAATCACTCAAACAAATGACAAGTTCAAAAGTTTTGAATTTGTGAGATTTGCTCCTAGCTTAAGAGATCGAAAAGATTCATTAACAATCTCAATCCTCTAGTTGTACCAACTCCTAGCTATTGAAATCCTCCCAACGGGTTTTCTTTTGTGGATTTTGGTTCCAAGCGGATTAAGATCGGTTGTGGATCTTTTTAGTGGGTGGGCGGTGGGTGAAAGAAAATTTGTTATGGTGGTGGAAATTTGATGAGAAATAAAGAAAAAGAAAGAAAATAAAAGGGGTCTCGGGTTGCCTCCTGAGAAGCGCTGTTGTTTAAAGTCGTTAGCTCGACTTAGTACCTTAAGCTTAATCATTGGGTTGTGCTCCATGTGTGACAATGGTGGTTCCATGTCAATCTCTACTTCAAGTACCTGCAAAACTGATTGAGAAGAACTCTTGCAATGCATCGTTAGTACCTAGCTTACTACATCATGGTTGAGCATATAACATCAGATTATATCCAAAACCTAGCATTAAATCAACAACAAACATCAACTAGTAGTACTCCTAGCTAATCCAAGTCATGACCATAAACATTAATATTGAAAGCTAGACAATAACCAAGATAAAGAGTAAGAGAAAGAGTAAATCTTACAATAAACCGTCAAAAGCTTCCTTCAACCATTCCCAAGAGAGTTTAAGCTATAATTTCCATGCTTCTTGTCCACAATACAAAAGTGAAATACATAGAGCTCAATGGAAGATGAAAACTAGAAAACTAAAACAAAAGGGAGGGGTTCTTTTTCTCAAAGAGTGGCTAACCAAAAACAAAGAGCACAAGCAACACCATCCAAAAATCACGCTAAATACAAACAAGTAACACCGTTCCCCGGCAACGGCGCCAAAATTTGGGCGGGCACGGATGTGTCGTTGTGCACTGCGCCCGGCCAGGGGGCTGGGAGGAGGCTATGCGGGGGGGTAGGGTGGGGGTGGGTGTGGACTGGGGATAGGGATAGGGGTCGGCGGGTGTCTGGGAGGGTGGGGGTAGGCTTAGAGTGGATTGGGCTGGTGGTGGAGGTGGGACAGGGATGGGGGATGTGGGTGGTGGCTGGATGGTGGTGGGGTGGCAGGGGAAGGGGAGGAAGGAGGAAGGAGAGAGAAAGACCGAAAGAGGAGGTAGAAGAAACAGGTGAAAATAAAAATAGAGAGGGAAGATAGGGTTAATTCGTTTTTTTACCGATTTAGCAAGTCACCAGTAAACTCGGACCACCAGTGTAAAGAGAGGGTTAAAGTTGAGACTGAACGATAAAAAACATAGTTGGGACTGTTTTTGTCAGGGGAACCATAGTGGGGACTGATTAAATCAATTTTTCCTTATTATATTGGTTATGGAAGAATATAAGCTCAAGAAATGTGTTTAACTTTCATTCAAATGAGAGAGAAAAATCAGATTACAACTGATTCTTACAGAATGAAAAACTGAACTTGTAACTATCTTGATGTGAGCTATTTATTCAAAGAGTATTCTAGCAAACTAAGCTGACTAGGCAAGACTTATAACTTAAGCTGGACAATATAACTTATACACCCCCTTCAAGCTGGACTTGGGAAGCAAGACCAAGCTTGGAACAAAGAGATGAATGTTGAGGAGAAGGAAGAGCCTTAGTCAGAACATCTGCCAACTGTTGATTGCTTGAAACATGAGCAGTTGTTAAGAAGTCATCAGCAACTTGCTCTCAAACATAATACATATCTCGTTTCAAATGTTTAGTCTTCTCATGAAACATAGGGTTGTGAGCCAAATGCTTTGTAAAAGTATTGTGACAGTACATAGTGATAGGAAGAGAAACTTTCACTTGCAAATCTTCAATGAGACCATGAATCCACACAAGTTCACTTGCTGTGCTGGACATGCTCATGTACTCAGCATCTGTGGAGGATTTACTGACAGTAGTTTGCTTCTTGGTTTTCCAAGATACCAGGTTTGAACCAATGAAAACTGCATAGGCACTAAGTGATCTGCTACTAAATTAACACCCACTCCAATCAGAATCACTATAAGCATGTACCTGGAGAGTAGTCTGAGCAGTGTAATACAAGCCATGATCTATGGTGCCTTTTAGATATTTAATGACATAAAGAGCAGCCTTAAGATGAGGAGCACGAGGACTATGCATGAATTGGCTTAAATGTTGTACATCATATGACAAATCATGTCTAGTAAGACTTAGGTATAGCAACCTACCAACTAACCTTCGTAGACATCGAGGTTCTTCCAAAAGATCTCCCGTGTCGGTAGATAATTTCACCCAAAGAGAGAGGAGTAGAAACAGGACTACAATCTTCCATGTATGTGTCTGATAGAATGTCTTTTATATATTTTCTTTGAGACATAAAAGTACCATCTGCTGTTCTGAGGATTTCCATGCCAAGAAAATAATTTAGCTCACCCAAATCCTATATGGTGAAGGCTAAATCAAGAGCATGCTTAACATCCTGAATTTGAGACATAGAAGTACCTGTGACAAGCATGTCATCTACATACACCAAAATAACCAAGAATTCCCCATCCATGGTTCTAGTAAACAAGGAATAATCTTGTTTAGACTGTTGAAAACCAAGAGATATCAAAAATTTTGTTAACTCTTTATTCCACTGCCTTGAAGCCTGTTTTAACCCATAAAGAGATTTCCTTAATCTGCAAACTTCACCATTTTTAGCCTTAGAATAACCAGCTGGTGGAAGCATGTACTTCTTCATCAAGAAAACCATGCAAAAATACATTGTTTACATCTAGTTGACACATATTCCATTTATGGACAGTAGCCAAAGCAACAACAACTCTAACTGTTGCTAGTTTTGCAACAGGAGAGAATGTTTGAGTAAAATCTTAACCCTCTATTTGCTGATAACCAATTGCTACAAGTCTGGCTTTATGTCTTTTAATGGTTCCATCAGGCTTAAGTTTGGTTTTATAAACCCACTTAGAACCAATAGCTTTCTTCCCTTTAGGAAGCATTGTTAACTCCCAAGATTCATTTTCCTCAAGGGCTTGAAGTTCTTTATTCATTGCTTCAATCCAATTTGGATCATTCTTGGCCTGATTATAATATTTGGGTTCAATGATTTGGCAAGAATTGACAAAGAAATGACCGAGATTCAAGACTAGTAGAAGATGCATGAACATTTTTGTGGGGAATATAAGTGCTCACAAAATCAGTAAGTTTAGTGGAGGGAATAATGTTTCTAGTACTTTATCTCAGTATAGGTGATGTAGGGATAGAAATATGTTGAGAAGAAGATGAAGATGAATGTGAAACAGTAGGAGAATGATGCACATGTGAATGATGATATAATGAATCAACAAAAGAATCACCTGTTGAATGAGATGAATTATGGACATATGAGGGAATAGGATCAGAGGAGTTATTTGTAGTTAGAGCAGGAGTATCATTGTCTACACCAAAGGATACAAGATCAGGTTTATGAAGAAGAGAAATAGATTTTTCAGTGTGATATGGAAATGAATGTTCAAAGAAAACTATATCTCTAGAAACCAAGATAGAATGTGTCTCTAGATCATATAGTTTATAGGCCTTTTATCCATATGGATAACCTATAAAGATACACTTTCTTGCCCTTCAATCAAATTTATCTCTCTTAATCACCATGTTATAAACATAACATAAGCAACCAAAACTTCTCAAAGCATCATAATCAGGAACCTTTCCAAACATAACTTCATAAGGAGATTTCCAAGAAAGAACTTTAGTAGGCATTTTATTTATAAGAAATGTTGTTGTTAACACATATTCTCCCCAAAACTTCTTTGGCAAATTAGCCTGAAATCTTAATGATCTAGACACTTCCAATAAGTGTCTATGTTTTCTTTCAACACGAGCATTTTGTTGAGGAACATATGGCACACTTCTCTGCATTAAAATTCCTTTAGAAAGAAAAACATTCAAGCATTCTTGTCTTATGATTTCTGTTCCATTATATGATCTGACAACCTTAACAGATGTATGAAATTGATTTTCAACCATTTGTAGAAAATCAGTAATGGTTTTGGCAACTTGTAACTTGTTATGTAATAAATAAGTCCATGTCAATCTACTATAATCATCAAATAGAGTAAGGAAATAACTAGCTCCATTCAAAGCATGAACTCTATAGGGTCCCCATAGATCAATATGAAGTAAATCAAAACAATGTTCTGCTCTACTGGTACTGATAGTAAATGGTAGCTTGTGATGTTTAGAATTCAAGCAAATAGTACAATTATACTCAGATAATCCTTGACAATCAAATCCAGGAACATGTTGCATTTTAGACAGAGACAAATGACCTAGCCTATCATGCATCAATTCCAAATGAGCAGTACCATCAGTACATTTATTCTTCCTAGCAACCGTGTTTTTATTTATTCTACCAACATCTGTCTTGTTTGGCAACACATAAGAAGTAGCTACTATATTACATGATGAAGTCATACCAGAAGCATCTTGAACACCCTTAGGATACGCATGACTGAAGTAGTAATATAGACCACCATGTTTCTTACCACTTCCAATAACTTGCTGCTCATATTGGTCCTGAAAATAGCAAGCATTCTTGGTAAATTGAACCAAGATACCAGCATTTTCTACCAATTTACTCACAGAAAGTAAATTATGTTTAAATCCATCTACCAACAATACATCATGTATTATTATATTATCACTTAAGATAACACTTCCAACCATCTTAACACACCTATGTGTACCATCGAGTAAACCTACCCCGATTTCCTTCTGTAATTTTCTTTTATCTACCAAAAACTTCTCATCAAACACCATATGATCACATGCACCAGAATCCACAATCCACACACAAGTAAAATTACGATTTAAGGCAGAAAATGAAGAGTTAATAGCATTACCAGCACAACTTGCAAAAGAATTATTGTTGTAGACATGTTGTTTGCCCTTCATAGCCCTCATTACCTCCTGACAAATTGAGCTTAACATATCTTGATCAATTTTGTTTCCACCATGATTCATATTTCCAGCATCATTATCAAAATTAAGTGGAGTATCATTCTGTCCAATACTTCCTCCTTGAGAAATATGCACATTAGCTGCAAATTTCTTTCCTCCATTATTATAACCACCTCTGTTGCTATTATAAATTCCAGCACCATAGCCTCCATTAGCACCTTTTACAGACTTGATAGCATTGTACCAATCTGGATATCCAATTATCTTGAAGCATTGGTCAACAGTATGACCTTTGCCTCCACAATAATCACACTTCTTATCTTGCTTCTCCTTTATCCAGTCTCTTTTCCCTTGAAACTTCTGTAATCCATTCATAGCACCACCTCCCTGATCAAACCTCTGTGCAGCCATAACACTGCTCTTAGCAACATATAATACACCAGATATCTCCTTTTGTTTCTCAATTTGCTGAGCAATTGAGAATGCTCTATTTAATGTATGTAGTGGTTCCATTGACAGTATGTTAGTGATAGTATTGTCAAGTCCACTATTTAACCCTAACAAAAACTACATCAACTTGTCTTCAGCATCAAGATCTGCCAATCTTTTAAGAAATTGACAACTACAATTATTAAAAGCACCACAACTGCAGCTTGGAAAAGTCCTCAATGACTTAAGTTCATCCCAAAGCTTCTTGATCTTTCCATAGTATCCAATAATTGTCATATTCTCTTGTCTTAATCCATCAATTTCTTTCTTCAATTGATAGAAACCTCTCACACAATTCTTTCCATAATTCAGCAAAATTGGAAACATAAGCAAAATCATCAGCAATATTTGGACTCATAGAACTAAGAATCCAACTCATGACCATATAGTCAGCTCTATTCCATCTAGGACAATCTTTGTGTGTAATTTCAGGCATAAGCAACAATCCAGTGATAAAACCTTCTTTATTCTTAGCAATAAGTGCTCTTCTAACATTCCTACTCCATCTAATGAAATTCGTACCATTAAATGTTGCAGAAATAAGAAAAGCTGTAGGATTTTCTGAATTTGCAACAAAAAGTGGATCGAGATTACCTCCATTGTTTGAGTTCTGCAAATTCTCATCATTAACTCGTGTAGAATTTACATCAGAATCTGCCATTTAAAAATTCTCCAGAAAACTTCAAGAAATCACCAAAAACTTCAAAGAAACCTCAAATTCAGAATCAAGAAATTGCAATTAAACAATTTCAATCAACCTCAATCAGCAATAACAATTGATTTAGATGAATTCAATCGTAATTAAGCTAGGAAAACCTCAATCTCACGAACGAGATTCGACAACTGATACCATATGGAAGAATATAAGCTCAAGAAATGTGTTTAACTTTACAACTGATTCTTACAGAATGAAAAACTAAACTTGTAACTATCTTGATGTGAGCTATTTATACATAGAGTATTCTAGCAGAGTATTCTAGCAAACTAAGCTGACTATGCAAGACTTATAACTTAAGCTTGACAATATAACTTATACAGTCACACAAGCGTTGTTCTGAGCTATATCAACAAAATCATAGAAATGTACTAGGAATTGCATGCACTAAGTAATTTGTCGCAAAAGAGGCCGAAATCGAATCGAAATTGTTTTGAATGGCATAGCCATAACCTGTAACGTTAAAGAACTAACTTCAAGGGTTTCATGTTAATGAGACAAGAAAAGGATTTGCAGCTGTTCAAGACACTTGAAGTTTATATACACCACTATCCTACCAATGCCATATGCCACTTTGAATGTAATAACCTTATTTTATGTCAATCATCAAGCAGAATCATAGACAGAGGCTAAATTTCGTGACCTTATACATAGCTCTATCATGTCTTGTCCAAATAGAAGCCACGTGAACTAACCCCTTAAATGCAAAGAACAATTTCCCAAGTGGATGCATAGTGTACAAGATAAATTCATTTGCACGGTAAACACTAACTAATGTTTAAGTGAACAAATACCCCAAATAGCCGGTGATCACATTCAACCCAAGGAACTCTACCAAGGCTATGCATCCTAAATTGCTTTAGGCATGATAGGCGCAAGTCTGTAGTAAAGTTGACAAACAACTGAGAACTTCCAAGTCTCCTATAAGAAAAGGACATAAAGCATGTGAGGCTTGCTCTTTTAATGTTATTAGAGTATTACATCATAATACCATTCTATGCTTTAAAAAAGAACATACTCTTTTAAGCACATAATCAGCAGTAGGCGTATGAAATAGAACAATAAACCAAAAAAAACTAGCACAAAGCACATAACAAAGTCAGCACACACACAGGTAGTTTTGGCATAATAAAGCATAAAAGAAGTACATCTGTGTATCCGCAGACACCAAGAAAACCAAAGAGGTGAAGAAATATAGCAAAGAAGAAAGTCCTACAAGAGAACAGAAAAAAGTATGAAGAAATACAAGGGGAAGGGACCTAATCTATTAAAAATACAGTTTTAACACAAACAAGCAAGGAAGATATACAAAGGTAATGGGCCTAACATGGGGAAACATGTAATCTGAAAAGAAAAAAAAAAGTATATAGATTTGTTTGCCAAAGACAAATGAAAAAGTAAACAATTATTGTTGGGTAAATCAACATAATGATTTACTAATATATATAACAAATGATTGTTACAGGTTATAAAACGTAAGATAAACATAAACTTTGTCTTACTTTCCGATCGACACAAATTTTGAGGGGAACCTATTTTTCAAATAACTAACATGTTTTTTTATCTATATTTAGTAAATTGAAAGAAATGTCATTATGTTCGTGTATAGTTTTGCAATGCTCAGCCACTTGGGTGCTTTTCTATGTTATTATTGAATACTGTAACATATTTTCTAAAATAATTTCTGTAAGGAAAAAATTATGTGATCAAAGTGATTTTGTTTAGCTTAAGTTTTAGCTACTATAACAATCACTTGTTAACTACGGCTGCAGTTAGTAAATCACTATGTTGATTTACCCGAATCAAAGGCCTATTGAATACTACTTGAGGACTTTAGAATAGTGTGTTAGGTTCTGCCCAAAGGCCTTTTATATATACACTACTCAGGATGTCAGTTGTAACCATTGATATGCAAATAGCTAACTTGTTATCTGTTAAGATATAAATAAACACAGTTGGTAAAAACAACAAAATTAAGTTATTTTCCAACAAGATATTAAATGGTTTTTCCTCTACATACAAACTAAAGAACCAATATAAGTTATATTGTCAAGCTTAAGTTATAAGTCTTGCCTAGTCAGCTTAGTTTGCTAGAATACTCTGCTAGAATACTCTTTGTATAAATAGCTCACATCAAGATAGTTACAAGTTCAGTTTTTCATTCTGTAAGAATCAGTTGTAATGTGATTTTTCTCTCTCTCATTTGAATGAAAGTTAAACACATTTCTTGAGCTTATATTCTTCCATAGACTGTCACGACGGAATGCACAAAAATTGGTTATAGGTTTGTTGGTGGCAAGGCTAGTAACCTGGAAGTTTTTTTGTGAAAAAGCAGTTGAGTAGGGTGTGCGCCGCCTTAAGATGTACCATGTTCGTGTTTAGGATTTCACGTCAGACAATAAACAAATGTTTGAAAGGTGTGCTAGGCTATATTACTTGAAGCGATTGGAGCTGGAGTGGCCCCTAAAAAAGGCATCCTTGCAGCCTTTGGTCATTGAGAGATTAGCCTTGCTTTGCTACTGTTTGACTATGTCTTCCTTGGTGTCAACCTGATTACATATGTTTGTGCTCTATAATATAAGATTCCAAGAAAATGGTGCTTTCTTTTTAAAATCCTAGACTCTAGCCTGTGATTTTGGGGTGGTTTCAAGGTAACTAATCTATACACCATCGTTCTATGGTTGTTCAAGTTACAGAGAGAACCTCATCCATAAAATTTAGTTGTTTGCCTTTATAGGTCTTAGCCATGACACCGAAACCAATGCACATTCCGTTTCACCCTCTGCTCAGACAGATTACCGAGTGCCTTAACTCAAACTACCTATCTATGACTTTATGTGTGTATCTAGAAACAATGCTTGATATACCTTATTTTCAGTAAATGGGATATAGGATTAGGTATACTGTTAATTTTGTAGACACTTCTATTATTTGTGAATGGATGCTAAGGTTTGAATTTTTCTCTACCAATTTTGGTAGTCCAAAGACATTGATGTTGAATGTTATCTTTTTGTTTGAAAAAGCACTTTAGTGACATCCAAGTGATTATCATGGCCATTAATACTAAGAGCCGTGAGTGATAGTAAGAAACTGGAAAAAATCACTACAACCAATGTATGTTGCATAAGATAACAAGTTGGTAGTTGCACAATATCACTTGCGCATTTTGGAGATCAAATTTTCCCATTGACTCATCATAGTGATTTCGAAGCTAAGATGAAACAAATGTATTTATTAGGGATATTATCTCAGATAACCCTGACATATAGACCTTTTTCCCAAATATCCCCGACATTTTCACCCCTATCTCAGATATCCCTAAACTTGTATTTTATCATTAAAGTTGACGGAACGGTTGACGACGTTAACTCTTTGGCATTTATAGTTATAAACCTATTTTATATTAAAAGAAAAAAAACATTTGTGTTCTTCATCCCCCTCTCTCTCTCTTGATCTTTACCCCTGTCATGTCATCACCTCCACCCTCCACCCTTGGCCACCCTCTCTCTTCTTTACCAATCTTCAATTAAACCTCACATTTTCTTCAAACGTTTTGGGACTGTTCTAGATCTAATCTATGAGAGTTTTTTTACTTGCTTTGTGGACTATACTTTGCTCGAGTTTCCTGGCGGTTGTTTGACCAATTTTGTGCTCGGTTTAGCGGCAGTTTTTTACCAGTCCTCATAGTTCTTTGTCTTCCTTAAATTTTCGCTAGCGTCTATATTTTTTTCTGCCATATTTTGTGTTGTCTTTGATCACTTTTTCTTATGGCCTTGCGCAATTTTCGGCGACTTTTGGCTTAACTTTTTGCCTCTAATCTCAAAAATACAGGTTCTATGCTTGGCGATTTGTTCATGGTGGTCGTCTGGCTGATGATAATAATGGTGTTGGGGACACAGGAAGAAGTTCAAGGGGAACAACCGTCTTGGAGGAGACAGAGACGGTGCTGCTGCAGCTGTGAGTTCTTTAGAAATGGCGAATGTTTTAAGGGAGGAGATTGAGGGGGAGGGTGACGGGATATGGGTGGTGGTATAGTCCCTTGGATTCCCGTGCTGGGTCGCTGGTTTGGGTTACTGGTGGTGTGTTGGAGGGAGAAGACTTGAAGAACATTTCTAAAAGTTCATATTTTTTTATGTGGGTCTCTTTGGTTTTGATTGGTTTATTTTGATATATTATGAAATTCTTCTGTTTTGCTAAAGGATGACAACATGTTGTTAGGATGAAATTTTAATGTGATTGTGAATTGATGGAGGAGGAGGGAGAAAATCATGGTGGTAGAGAAGGTGAAGGAGAGAAGATGAAGACATGGGTGAAAAACAGGAGAGAGGGAGATGAAGAACTAACACAATTTTTTTTCTTACAAAAAATAGGTTTATAACTATAAATACCAAAGAGTTAACGTTGTCAACCATTCCGTCAACTTTGATGACAAAATACAAGTTTAGGATCATCTGAGATAGGGGTGAAAATGTCGGGGTTATTTGGGAAAAAGGCCTATATGTCAAGGTTATCTGAGATAATATCCCTATTTATTAATAGTATATACCATTCATGTGCTATTAATTAATGAGTCCAATGAATCCAAGGTTTCACTTATTCTTAATTTGTTATGGCAACAGCTCATCCTCTGCTTGATATTCAAGCTTTTCTCGAGAGGAAAATTGCTATTTCCTTGATACATATCGACACACAAAGGTCATTTTTCTTCACTCCTCAAATCTCTCATTCCTTCCATTTTAGTTAGTTTATGTCGTAGCAGATTGCATTTTGTTTAGGTAAGTGATAAATTTTTAGATGTATCATAATAGTTCTCTAATAAAATGATTTCCATATACGTTAAGAATCTTGGTCGTTGCTTATTTTTTAGATTATTCTGGCTAGAGAAGCATATCTGATGTTAATAAGGAGGTCTTAAGGGATGGGGATTAGAGGCGGGGGAAGAGGTGGGCTAATTCTTTTAAGCTATTTTTTGAAACAAGCAAATCGCTTCTAAACCTCTGGTTCACGAGGTTCGTTAGGAAAGTTAGATCAGTTTTGATGAAACATAAGCGGGATTACGAATCGTCCTCCTGAATTACTAACTTCCATTTGTTATCCCTTATCATCTGTGTAGCTATGCAGTTTTGATGGGTTTTGTTGACATTGAATCAATAAATAAACTTTCGTTTCTTGACATTTTCAGTTTAGGAGGGGACAAAGCCACAAAGATAAGAATTTGTAAATTCACTTCATTACTTCATGGTATATAATATATTCTTTATTTATCAAACGACCTTATTAAACCGATAGTCAAAACACCATCACCCTTTAAGCGCATAGTTTATATAGATTGGACTTTGTGAGAGTTGAGGTCCGTTTAGGTCACATACTCACATTACTAAAAGATAATGTGAAATAAGTTAATTAGCCGAGCGATTGGTTGTCCGCATATGTATGAATGTTAATTGTCTGTGAGATCATTTAGGTTCACTACATCAAAGGTGATTTTGTGTTTTGATCTTCATGCGAAACCCGAATTATATGACTAAATCACTTTTTACTAGACAATAGGCCAACTTATGTTGAGTATCCTCTCTATTGCTACGAGATAATATCAAATGCATATGAGTTTGTTCTTGAATGATTGATGATTAGAATATTTACCATACATTTGTTGTTATAAAAGACTATGGAGATGATAAATCCCAAAGAAAAAAAAAACACTATTTAGGTACCAATTATCGGCGTTCAGAAACGCATGTTGGTGTCTCATTGCCTATAGAGGTACATGTAGCCTCTTTTTCGGTAAGATTCTATGTATCACATCTATCATTATGAGAATACATAAATAATTTATGCTGAGGCGTTTAGAAACTCAAGTTGGTGTTTTATTGCCGATTAAGGTACATATGTAACCTCTTTTCGTTTAAGAGCAGTATTTAGGAAGTTATATAAACTCCCGTTGCATTATACTACACTAAGAATTGATTGAAAAGGGTGTAGATTTGTTGATGCACTCAATTGCTGAGTGTATGAGGATGTATGTGGTTTGGAGGTGGATTTAGGAGCGGGTAACATCTGGGTTCCACCTTTTCAAGAGAGTGTGATAGACCGAGAGAATTAACAAGGGCTAGGGAAGAAAATTCAGGGTGCTTGCTATACACATGTTTAGTGTTTGATGAGCATGTTGCTCTCTGCTGTTTGCCCTAGGCATTTCATCAACTGCATTCTTTGGATAAACTTGTGTATATTTAAACTGTCCTATAGATTTTAAGTGTTTCCCCCATTATAAATCTCACCCAGGTCCAATCACCCTTGTATCTAGGATTTCTGTTTTTGTTGCGTGTTGTAATTAAAAGGTGCAATGCATGAAAGGTTTACACGATTCGAAGTTAGTTCTAGCTTTGTTTTGTTCAGCCTACTAGCAAGAGCACAAAAGTGGCAATGCATCTTTACCTCCCGTTAGTCTATTCCATGATTTGTTTTATAGTAAATTAGATACACATGTTGCTTTATACAGTTAGATCATGCTGCACCAATGCTTCTGTGCTTATATGTTAGTTGAATGATCCGGTGCTTTTTATGCATTAGTCATTCGACATGTGCGTCTACATGGCATCTGTATAGCTTAAGTAAACTATTCTTATTTGCTATAGAAATTTAATTCATTCTATAAGTTTCTTCAGTTATGTGCTTGAGTTTGAAGAGTCAAACTATTCCAAATTTGCTCTTGAGGTATGTTTGATTCAAGTTTAAGTTGGTTTTAAGCTAAGTTTTCTTTGCGTTCCTAATTGAAGAAGTTTTCGTCCTTTTCGAGCTACCTTAAAGAAACAAAGTTCATTTTCTTTAGATGATTTTTTAGTAGGTTACAGTTATAATACATATATTTTTTAAGAACGTGCAACTATCATTTAAACATGCTATTATTCTTAATTTTGGTTAATTTCATGACTTGAATACCAACTTATTTTGAACTTTTCACTAAATCATGTAATTTTGGTTACAGGGCGACCTCATAAGCAAGTTTAGAAGCTATTTTCTGTGAGCAATGTCGCTCATAGGGACATATCTATCCGGATAGAGATGGATCCATCGAGAAAAAATATTGAACCGATTTCATTTTTTTTCTTGACTATGATTTATTGCCTTTTTTTTACGACAAGTACGAATTCCTTTCTTTTTTCCCCTTCATTTCTTTTACCCTCCTCTTTCTTCTTCTGCGCTGTTACTTTTTAATTTGATTTATGTTCCCTTTTTTTGGCTCCACTCTAATACGTTAAAGAGAGTGTGCGTTATGAGTTAAGATTGTCAATCACAATTATGCGGCTAGACCTGCAATCTTAGGCGACAAGCCGTATTCACTTGATTAGGTTAGTCGGGTAGTCGATAGTAGCAAAGATTGGTGGTGCGGGTTTGCTGGGCTCAAAACTTCAGGTGGTTTAGTGGCAGTAAATAGTGATGGGAAGAAGTTGGGATGAGTTTGATTGATGTGGGATTAAACACAAGAGTGGTTTGATTGGAGTATCAGGTAATTAGCAAACTGTTGTTAAGTTTTAAAATGGTAATTATGATCATATCCTGTATTTGGGTGGTCCACCGAAACATAGTGTTAATTTTCCTATCCGTTTTTAGAACATGAGGAGGAAGGGTGAAGTCGTTTCTCAATTCTTATGCCGCCATCGTAGTTTGAACATGTTGAAAAGGAGATGCATTATATGCTACGTCTCCGTTTTTTCTCGTCCTTTATTAGCAAAGTTTGTGACCAAGATGGTAGTGAACAGAGATATGATTTCGAGTATATATTTCTCTGTTTACTAATTTATATCTTACTCATTTAGTTTTAATTATTATGAAATCTTGTGGCAGCAATAGAGCTGGCCTTGTCATTGGAGAAGCTTGTGAATGAATTTTTTTTGAACTTGCATAAGTTATTGAACACCCTAGAATCCCAAATTGGATATTTCCATTGTAACATAAAGAGCAAAGAATGTTGTATCATAGCAGTCCAGAACTTCATATCATTATCTTACAGAGAATGAATAAAGGCAACTATAACTCGTGATATCATCCTCATATGTGACTCATTGTTTATTGTATTGACTAACAGGTGGCCGAGAAACACAACGATGTTCAGTTAAAAGAATTTGTCGAAAGCGAATTTTTGAATGAGCGGGTAAATTAGCTTTAAAGAGCAAGCGGTTTTTAGAAGGTTATTTCAATTTTTTCTTGGGCTGTTACTCCTTCCATTCCAAGTCTGACCTCATCAGTTACTAACAAATTATTATTGACAACCTTAAGATTGCAGATTATGTCACTCAATTGAGAATGGTTCGCAAGGAACATGGTATGAATTGCTCTTCTGAGTTCAGATATATACTTTCACGTTTTTGTCGGTCTTACTGGTAAAAAGAACACATGTTGGTTTTTGTCCACAAAAACACTTCATGATTTGTAGTGATGCAGGTTCTAAAAGCATTTTGTGTGTGCTTGCAGGAGTTTGGCCTTTTGACAAAATTTTGCTTAACTAGGAAAACGGATCAGATGTTTTAGTTGTGCACGCTCTAGGTGTCAAGTTTGTTTCGTCCAAATAACTTCATCTTTCGTTTGGATGGAATAGCTAGAAAATACAGATGTTGTATAGATGTATGTATTTCAATTTTTAAGTGATGTTTATGGAGATGATTGTAGATAGCCACTTCAAATTCCGTGTGGTATTTGAAGTTTGTAGCTTTAATAATATTTGTTGTATCTGTAAGTGATTAAGTCAATTGTAATAGCCTTTCCTACATAATCTTTCTTGCTTAGTTTGTGCTTCTTCAGCAATAGAACTTATATGCACCTTGCTTCACTAAATGAAGTCTTCTTTTGTATCAATTTTCTCCATTTTTGTTCTTTATATTAGTGTTCTTTTAAGTCTTGCGTTTTCTTCTATATCTTTGGTATCCTACATAATCAATTGCTTTCCCACTTAAAAGCAAAATTACAATTGCAAGCATCAAACATCTTAGAACAATAGCTTCATATTCAATATGCTAATTATATCTAGCCTAATTCGAGCATCGTAGATAGACCATTTAAGTTGAGATGCAGATAATTGTTTTTCTAACAATAATTTATATCAGAATTCAAATTGCAAGCAACTGTTATTAGTGCGAGGAATCGAAGATCACTTTAACTTTATATCAGAATTGGAGAATTTGGTAGATAAGGACTTTGTTATCCGGACTTGGCAAATTTTGCCAAATACCAGTGTTTGTACGACACCATACCCACACGAGATCCATGTCAGTGCAAGTTTCGCTAAACCCATACCCTAGTGTTCAAATGCAATGATGAGAAGAGGAAAAGAGAAAAGAAGAAGAAGGAACTGACCTCGACTCGATGATTACGACTAGATGTGGAGGAGATGAAGAGAAAAGATTTGTAAACTCTAGATTTGAAGATTGATCGACAAATACACAATTTTATTTTTTGAGATATCGGGTCTTTAACTCGGGAGGTTGAGTCGTTTGTAATGGTCGAAATTGCTAAGTCATCTTCTGCAGCGACGATAGAGGAGAGAGAGAGGTGAAGGGGTGTTGAAGGTGATAATCTAGATTGTCGACCATGATCTCTCACTTTATATTTTTCTACAAATTAAAAAATTTAATGTGGGGGTGGGAAGGGGTGAGAACTTGTGAGTAAAAAGGTTGTTGTCCTTAATTTTATTGGTATATATTATAAATAGACAATCATAGAATTTAAATTAGCGGATTTATTATTAAATTTTGTATTATAAAATATTAATTTCGCATACCCTTACCCGTGTCTAAATTTCGGATCGAGTCTCGTGTCCCGGGTTTTTGGAAGTGTTGTACCGGACACTCAGATCCGTACCCATACCCGATACTCCTAGATGAGTCTAGGTAGCATAGGGTAAGGATGATTAGGATACTTTGCTCCACATCTTCACTTAGATAACTGGAGACGGGTAGTACTTCAAAGTTCAAATAGTCACCTTGCAATCATTTATTTTATTTTTATGCTATAATTCTATCTGTTAATTTGCTTCACTATATATGTTAGTTAGATATTGTTGCTTTACTTAAATGTAATATTAGTAGAACTTATGAATTGTTTTTGCAAGTTGTGAAGAAGTAGTCCTAAATTAAGTTGGTCTTTGGTAATATTTGGTGGTGGCCTTGTATCAATTGATCAACCAGTTAATTAATAAGTGCCAATGATGGAATGTAATTTACTATTTCTTTGTTGGGAACATGTAGTATTTCAATTCCCATATACAACTTTTCCATCATCTGGGTATTGTTTGTTTTCCTGTGAATAATTTGTATTGAATTCAAAAATTTGTTTCATGATCCTTATCTCAAACAATAAGGTCAGTCTAACTCCTGATTTGTTTTAAATCATGGTGTCAAAACAAGGCCGCATCTTTTCGTGTCGCCCGTGTCGTAAAGGTTTTCAAATCTACTGAACCGATACTGCCGGCATCTTTAAAGGTGTAAAAAACCGGCATCTTTAAAGGTGTAAAAAACCGCATTTTAGGCGAGTTCAAGGGATATCTCATGGTATGAACCGATATTTGGCGGTATGACAAACCCATGTTCCCGCATCGCTATTACCGTTGCCACGATCGCAATGGAAACCGCATTTGGAACCTATGGTTTAAATTCCACCTTAAAATTCAGATTTTTAGTGGCAATTTATACTCTTCAGTTAACAATTTTAGGAAAAATTAAATGTGAGTGTACACCCTAATTAAATAACTAATTGCTTTGGCACATAAAACCAACATTGCAAGTGCAAGCATCAAACATCTTAGAGCATAGCTTCACCTTCAACATGATAATTAGATCTAGCCTAATTTAGCATCAAACATCTTAGGGGTGCCACGTGCGTAGGCGACTAGGCGCGCGATACAACAACTAGTTGAGGATGGTGTTTCAAATATTATTGTTTGTTGATGTCCTTAGTTTTGTTGGAGATTGCTCAATTGCAGTGTAATAATCATGCATGGGCATATTTGATATCTTAAACACAAGCAACTTTACCAAATTAGATTAGTGACAATATGTTGGGGTATCGCTCGCTAACGCGCGCAGCGGCAAAGAACTAGTGATATAAAATATACCAACAATGACATGAAACACATTTTGAAATGACATGAAACAGTTCCAAGATGATATGAGACATACAATTAAAGACATGAAAATGTTTTACAAACGACATGAAACAAATTTAAAAAATCATGACATAAAACAGTTCTTAAATGATATGAAATACACTAATATTATTGACATGAAAGAGTTTATAATTATATGAAACAATTATATTAGTTCACATATATAAGATTTTGTTACACAATAAATTAGTGTAACATGTTACACTCAAAACGTACCCCTGGTTTATTGTATATTTGAGCCGTAAATGTTTTTTCTTTTAAAATTTCTAAACTACCATTTCATGTAACCACGTAGGTTCTACCCTCCTGTACCTATATCTAAGTAAGTCACCGTATTAAAAACAGGGCAACTCAAAGTATTATAACACTGATTTCACAACAAATTAGATTACTATACAAAATTGACTAGTCCACCTGCACATAATCGACAAATTTCCTGTTGGAATTAACTCGAAGGGTTGGCAAAGGGGGGCATGTGGTGCGCACCGCGCAAGACGATTGGGTGCCGCACACCATGGCTGCACCGAGTGCAGAGCTCACGTGTCAGGCGCAAGGTGTGAATCCAAGCCAATTCTTACCGAGAGTGAATCGCGTTGCGTGGTGAGAGTCACGACTCACGGTGCTAGCCGCGACTCGCGGTGGATTGCCGAGAGTAATCAGCGACTAGCATTATTTTTTTTGCAACTCGCGGTTGTCGGGGAATTCTGAAAAGCTTATTTTCTTATTTCTGGATTTGTTTTGGGTTTATTTTTCTTAACCCTCATATAAATAACTTCTTGGTTGTTTTTCTCTATTCATTCATTTATTCATTAACCCCGAAAACTCAAGCCTACCTTTTTACCTAAGATTTGAGCAATTCTTGAAAAATTCCAACCATTGGGTTTGGGGTGTAGAATTTAAGGGTGTTATGTAAACCTTGGGGCGTTTTGTCATTCGAAGCCTGCACCGGTATGGTGGCGAAATAGATTCTAAGGCAGTGGCCTCCTTACCATGGCACAACACTATTGGTACGAGATTAAATCAAGTTCATCAAGTTTAGTTGACTTATATCTACAGATAAGTTTCTTCTTTTCATTGTAGTTTAATATTACTTGTTTATTTGTTATTCATGAATATTTCAATCACAACCTTTATTTCCTACAATTTAGAAGCGATTTTCCTTGATTGTTATATTCATGTTGATGTACAATTTTATTCTAACCTTATTCTAACATACTACCTTGGTAAGGATTCATTATTGTTTTATTGGTTATGATATTGTAAGAAATATTAAGTTTTGTGCATATACAATGATAATTTGAAGAGTGCATTAGAGCTTTATTTCCTACCCTAATGTTAGGAAATTATTTGGAAATCTACTTCCTTTGAACTAAATATTTTATTCAATCTATGAAGAGAAACTAAAATTGTAAATTCTAGTGCCTACAAGCACTAGTTGAAAAAACATCAAAGGATCCAGTCAAAATCTGGCTTACAGATCTGATTTTGGTCCGGATCAGGTGGACATGGAGCAACTAGGAGTAATTAATCAACTAATCTGGTAAAAAATGGGATCAGTTGATCACTAACTGATCTGGTTTGGGGAGAAAACCAGATCAGTTAATTAACTTAACTGATCCGATTTTCTTACCAAACCGGATGAGTTAGGTGTAGAATTTTCATTAAACAATATTTTACATATATAATATTTTCAACAATTTCAGATATATACAAAATACAACAAATAAAAACTATACATAAAATTTAAAAACAGAAACTTATACACAAAATTAAAAAATGAAACTTACACACAAAATTTAAAAAAACTAAAATAAGACAATGCAAACTTATACATAAAGTTAAAAGCTTATAAAATTAAAATACAAGAATTATACACAATAAATTAAAAAAACGAAAAAAAAAAACAAACTAAAATGGAAATTATAAAACGAATCTCAAATTCAAACATAGATCTAAAAGAACTCAAACAAACGAAACGAAACTCATGCGTGGGTGATTGGTTGGCGTCGTGCGATGGTGGCTGGCATGGTGTTGATGGTGAGAGACGAAAATCTGGTGAGAGGAAGATGAAATCTTGAATCGCCTTCAGGCCGCGTGACTTTCTCTCTCCTCGCCCATGTCTGAAAACTCAACCGTTAGTGACAGACGTGAGAGTGAGAGGAGATGGTGGAGACGGAGAAGTGGTTGGCGTGTTGGTTCGTGTTCTTCTTTTTGTAGTTGTAGTTAACTCATTGTGGAGTGAATAGGGAGGAGAAAGGAGGGAGGATTGTGGAGATGGGTTTTGTTGCTGGCGATGGCTGGGTGGTGTTGTTGCTGGCGATGGCTAGGTTGTGTCATTCTGATAGCGAGGGAGGAGGGAGGAGGGAGGAGGGAGGAGGGAGATGGACAGAGGGTGAGAGAGTGAGGGAATATTAGGGTTAATGAGAAGCTGGTGCCCGCTTATATATGAGGGAATTTAGGGCCATGGGGGAACTTTGGGCCAGGAGGAACTGGGCCTTACAATTTTTGCACTATTAAGCTGATCCGATTTGGAGGAGAATCAGATCAGTTTTGTAAACTGATCCAGTTCTCCTCCAGACCGGATCAATTTAGTAGCCCAAAAATTTACGCCTAATAAAATTGAATTTACTGATCCTGTTTTGGGAGAACTAGGTCAGTTTATTTGTGTCATTTAAGGCTTTTTCCACTAGTGAATGTGTTTGATAATGAAGGGACTCAAAGATCAATGTTAAGGTTGAGGCAAGACTTGAGGCGTTTGAGCAAGACCAACTTGTGTTGGATATGCATATTTTGGTGGCGTGAAAGAACACACCATAATAAGAACGTGGTTTCATGGAAAGGAACAATGACTGTTCTAAGTGGAAACCTTAAATGGTAGGCTTTCTCAAGTCCATGTGGATTACTGAGGAAGTTCCAACACACCCAGGGATGTTTCCTATCTAATTTATATACAATCAAGTTTTAACTTTGCATAATATGTTCTTATGTGCCCCATTATTTGGCATTTGAATAATTTATGTCATTGTTGAATCTATGACGCAATATAGGGGTAAGTTAACGCTTGAGACTAGCTAGTGAGTTAGTTGGACTCAATTTGGTGAGTGTGGGGAGGAAGGAAACTTCCTTGGAAACTTGTATTGCTTGGGAACTATTGTTTCTTTGAGTTATGAGTTTTCTGATTTTGCTTATTGTGTTGTACACTTTGTTGTACATTTAGTTGCTTGGAGTTGCATTGTAGTACTCTTGTAGAGTTTAAATTTGTTGACCATATCTAGTAGAGTGGACTATTGGATTGGTTGAATCACATTTGGATCTATTGGTGGTACTCTAGTGCTAAGTCATGTCTCGGAGTAATCCCTATAGTTTTTTCGATTAGGATTTTTGAATATTTGACTTAATTCTTGAGGACTTAGCTTATTTTGGTGAATACAATTGGAGTAATGATTGGTGATGCTGTCATATTTCATGTGCCGATTGATTAGAGGCTAGCAACCTTTTGTCAATGAAAGCTACTGGAAGATTCTTCACCTGGAATAATAAGCAGGATGGGGAACACAGTGTCTTTTCTCGAAATGATAGAGTTTTGGCCAACAATGAGTGGATTGATAAGACATAATTTGGCGGAGGTGGTTTTTCTTTACCTGAGGGTAACTTTGACCACACCCCTATGCTGTTGAGTGTATATCCTGAAGTGAGTCAGAATAAACCTTTTAGGTTTCATAATATGTGGTGTTCTCATCCTGCTATGATTGATTTAGTAAGGCAAGCTTGGAGTATACAGGTATTTGGTTGTGCAATGTACAAGGTACATATGAAGACGAGGAATGTCAAGGAAGCTTTAAAGGAGCTGAATAAAGTTGGTTTTGGGAATGTAGAGGCTGCAGTAATTAAGGCTAAGGAGGATGTTGATAAAGCTCAGGCTGCTATGCATGATAATCCACATGATGCTGAGTTAGTTAACAGGGAGAAAATAGCTCTAGAATAGTATAAGATTGCAAAGCAGAATAAGTACTCTTTACTACAGCATAAATTAAAGCAAAGCTTACATGGTTTAAGGATGGTGATGAAAACACCAAGATTTTCTATCAAGGCTAGAAGATACAAGAACAAAATTCACTCAATTCACAACTCAGCTGGTGAGTGGGTAAATGAAAAAGAGAAAATTGACATGGCTTTTATGGAGTATTACCAGGATCTCTTTTCTTTTAAGAGACAAAAACAATCTGTGTTGACTGCTCTTCTTAACAAGGGAAAGAAGATTAATGATACACACCTGCAAATTCTCAATGTTGCATTTACAAAGGAAGATGTGAAAAGAGTCATTTTTAGCATTCCTGATGAGAAAGCTCATGGTGCATATGGCTTTAATAGTAAATTTTCAAGCATTGTTGGGAAATAGTTGGAGATGAGGTTTCAGAAGCTGTTTGGATTTTTTTTAAAAACAAACAAACTTTTAAAAGTGATTAATGTTACCACTCTCACTTTGGTGCCTAAAGTAGATTGTCCTGGTGGTATGTCAGATTTCAGACCAAGAGCTCGTTGCACAATGTTGTACAAGTGCATTACAAAGCGAATCACTGAAAAGCTTAACAAGATCTTGTCTGATGTTGTTTCTCCTTCTAAAGGAGCCTTTGTTGCTGGTAGAAGTATCCTCAATAATGTATTGATTTGTCAAGATCCGGTGAAGATGTATAATAGGAAGTCAAGTAGATCAAGTTGTCTCATGAAACTTGATCTAAGGAAGGCCTATGATACTGTGAACTGAGATTTCCTTCAGCAGATGTTAAAGGGAGTTGGATTTCCTAAGCATTTTATAGATTTGATTATGATTTGTGTGAAGACACCAAGATTCTCTATCATGCTCAATGGAACTCCTAATGGGTTCTTCAATGCTTACAAAGGACTTAGGCAAGGAGACCCCATGTCTCCTTTACTTTTTGCTCTAGGCATGGACTATTTGGATAGAGTTATCTCTTATATTGGTGAGTTGGAAGGATTCAAGTATCTCTATTCTATAAGGCAACTAGGGGGGACACCAAAATATAAAAACCCCTATTTTACCCTTACTAAATAAATCAAATTACATCTAATCTCTATTCTATAAGGCAACTATGAGGATATACCAAAAAACAGAAAAAAGAAAAAAAAAATACACAACATAACTGACTTTTTAATATCACAAACGTGTAATGCTAAACATATAACCACCCAATAAAATTTCTAAATAAAGGGAAAATAAATGCAAGTAAACACGCCAGTTTCTAAATCTTTAATTCTTCGATTTCTCCATTCAATTCTCTGAACAACACAACCACATAAACAAACCACAAATCAGAATACCATTTTTTCACCAAGATCAGGTAATTACACTGGTTTATTCACAAAAATTATACACGCTATGTTTATAAATACATCATTCATTTTCGGGCATGAATTTTATGCATGGTACTTTCACAATCGTTGTAATACAGGGCAAAAGCAGAGAGAAAGTAAAGCGGAAACCATTAGAGAGGTTTCATAGTAATTTTTGTGAATATTTTATACAGGGCAAAAGCAGAGAGAAAGTAAAGCGGAAACCATTAGAGAGGTTTGATCACACATTACATTGGTGTGCTTTAATTCAGAGTGTAATCGAACCAAAATAAGAGAAGCAACAAACAATCCAAGAGGACTAACAGTGGAAATTGTTAAAAGGTGATTCTTAATCAATCATTTTTTCTTTGTGTTATCAGTGTGAAGTTCAGACAATGGTTCTCTAAGTGACCTACATGATTATCCAAATTACACAATTTTATTTCTAACTCAAATTAAATTAGATGAAAAAAGACAATTTCTTAAGGAACCAAATTACACAAAGAATCCTAATACAAATTTTTCCAAAACCATAAACTCGCAACATTAAACTTCATAATCCTATAATTATTACGCAGATAAGCGTGTTCTTCGATGTGGAAATTGAGTACTTTATTTGGGATTTCAAAAAAGATAAACGTTCCACAATTTTAGGATACATCTTTATAATTTTTCAAAACAAAAATTCAACCTTTTTATGGATTAATAATTCTGAAAAAACCAATCGTTCCACATAATAATTACAGTGATTTTTTTTATTAAAAGAAACTTTTCAGGGAATACTAAATCGAATAGAACACTGAAAATTTGCAATACAACTAATTTTTGCGGTTTTCCAATTGTAAAAAGGGATTCATTTTCTAGGAATACCAAATTAAATAAAACACTGATAATTTGCAATACATCTAATTTTTGCGGTTTTCCAATTACTAAAAAATCATTCATTTTCCAATATTAATTTTTCTAATAGGAATAATAATTCCAAAAAAAATGAAAATTTGCAAGAAAGAAAAGTTTTGTGGTTTACTAGCATGCAAAAAAGAAAGTGAAGAGATTTCAAACTCACCTAATTACAATCTGAAATCAAAACTCTATTTCTTCTCCCATTTTTTCTTTCTCCACCTTTGATTATCTCAGTGGTTTAATTGACCGAAAAAAGCTCTAATTATTTTCCCAAAACTTCTTCCTCTACCTTCAATTAGTACCACAGATCTCCTTGCACTCCAACCGAGTTCTCACGTCGCCCGAGGTCTCCACTGCTAGCTCTGAGTACGGGACGGTGCGAGCTGAGAAGAGCGGGAAGTCTGCTGCTGTGAAGGGTTGGAAAGGGAAATTATGTGAGAAGAAGTGATCTGAGAAGTTTGAGGAAATTGGGGTGAATGGAGTTGGGTTGTTGGAGGTGTTTCTTTGGATTAGTGACATTGTGACAGGCTAAAGTCGTATCACCTAATCAAAAGTAATCCTAAAGTCCTCTAACAAATAGTAGTCAGGGAAGTAGGGTCGAATCCACAGGGAAACAATGTTCTTTTCCTAATTGTCGATCAAATCTAGATTATAGGGAACGAGTATTTGTTGGTAATTATACTAAACTAGACAATAACTATATCAAGAATATCAATAATAAAGAGTCTAGGGCGTAGGTTCACCAATGAATAATATTCCGGGATAAAAAAAAACCATCAATAATGAATAATGCAGTTAAACAGGTTGATTTCCTCTCTCAAGTCGAAATTAACCATAGAATGATATTAACAGGCTCTCGGAATTTATTAATACCAACTCTACCTATTGAAACTAGCCTTAATATCAAGTTTATACCTCTCGGCGCATAACCTAATATTGCAATACTATAACAATCAAATCTGGCCAAATCGGATTGAATAGAGATAATACATTCAATAGGAATCAACATACATCATCAAAAATCAATACTTTATAGACATCCCTTCATAAATGATCATGGATCCCCTTAACCCTAGAAATAAACTACTCAATCATAATTGGGGAAAACATACTCATGATGAAATAAATAAACATGGTGAATTAATAATCAAGGATTGAATAAGAATAACAAGAGAAGAGAAGAAATACCAATTGTAGAACCAATCTTGCAAAATCAAAGCTTCTATTGAAAATTCAATGTAAATTGGGAAAAAGTAATACTAGGATTCTTAAATAATTAAAATGTGCTTAGAAAACTAAAGACTGAAATTATAATGAGAAAACGTGGTTTTTCAACCCTAAAAGGATAAGTATTTATATGAAAATAAGAGTCAGCGCAACACGCGCTTCGAAGTCCTTGAAAACAGACTCGCCCGACCAATCCGGGCGGTTGTCAGGTGGCATAAATTTCTCGTCACGCCCGACCGGGCGTTCTTCAGCTGCTTCTCTCCAAGTGGGCTCATCTCGCCCGACCAACCCGGGCGGATGTTGCCCGGTCGGGCCCGCAAGGAAGCTTTGCTTCAGTTCTCTTGGAACGAAGAAATTGGCTAAGTACCTTCGCCCGACCAGCTGGGCGGATATCGCCCGACCGGGCGGTCTTCAGGTCTATGACGACCAAATTCCAATCTTCAAAGCTTCATAACTTTTACGTTATTTGTCGGAATTAAACAAGTGACCACTTGTTGGAAAGCTCTTGAATTGTAGAATCCAACCCAAGTAAAATGCTTGAGCTCTCAAAAGTGCATCATCTCTTGTAGTGGTATAAATGAGTAGGAAATGCACCAAAACATGCTAATTCCTACAATAATCAACCTGAAACTACAAACACACTACAAGGAGCACATTAGTACTAAAAATGGCTCCGAAGAGCACAATTAAGACCAAAAATGAGGGATGGGGGGGGGTAAAAACTCTATATAAAATAGATATATCAAACTCCCCCAAGCTAGACTTTTGCTTGTCCCTAAGCCAAAACCTATCTGAAAATCAAGAGTTCAAGAAAGTAATAGTAGTTTCACCCCAACATAAAATCGTTGCAAAAACATTTAGGTGACTATAGATCGAATCCAAGCACACCACAAATCACAATCTGTAAAGCTCAACAGATAAGCACCAATTTGGGATAAGAATCAAAAGAGGCCACTAGACATGCACTACAAATCAATGAGAAGGATCTCACAAGGGGACTCTCCACTCCTTTGTAGAACACTCTCCAAGCAGTTAAAATGACTGCTTTTATCCAACCCCAAGTGCCCATCCCAACTCTCACACTCATGTGTTTGAAGGGTGATCAATGACACTCAATTACCAAACTTCACCAAGTTAGTCCATAGGCTTGAGCCATCTCTCCACATTAAACAAATCATATGACTCATTAAAGGTTGTAATGGGGCTCATGGTAGTAGGTGCGGTAAATATTTGGGAATGTGGTGCTCAAGGAAGTGAAGTATTACTACAACTTTGATGATACAATCCACACAATATATTAAATTTCCACACAACTACAACCAATTTTCTTTTTTTTCATCTCCTTTCTCCTTTCATATAATCCAAGTAAGGAATTTTAACTCAAAATTTTGCACTTTTTTTTTTCTTTTTTACTTTTCTTTGAAAGCCTTACTTGTCTCATTTTCAAAAGTTTTATACTTTAGCTACTAGCACAAATTTTTCCATGTACACAAATTTTTCTCTTTTTTCATTCACACCAATAACCAATTTCATCCATCAAATGTCAACCAACATACATTTCCTAAATACTTCACAACCAAAGGTAAAGAGATGTATTTTTGGAAAATGAGGAGCTCATAGCATGGTTATCAAAAGAAATAGGCTCAGCTCAGAGTGGTTAACTAGGGGAAATAAATGCAGGGAAGGCTATTTGGTCTTATGGTGCAATTTCCTACGAGAGTCATAATCATTTTTGTTTAGCCATCATATAGTCAATGCATCAACGGAGAGAAAGCACAAGTTCTAGCATCCCTCAGAGAAGTGGGCATACACACATGAAAAGAAAAAACTAGAATATTTGCAGTTTAAAGGCACAGAAGCTCATAGTTAAACCCAAACATGCTTGTAGGACATATGGAGTGCCATAATTATGATTCTTATCATAGATCAAAGTACAAAAATGTCATGCTCTGGTGATCAATCATTGTTTCATTCCCATCAACAATCCAAAGTCAAAGCACAAATATGATGATACGGGGCACAGGGAAACAACTATTCAACTTGACTCTGATTTTCTAGTAAACTCGTATTTTTGTTCTTTTTGTTGTTTTTTTTCATTTTTATAGTTTTTTTTAGATAACTAAAAAGGGAAAACTAACTAGCTATGCTGAACTAAACTACGAAAGCATTAAACTACCTAAAGAGTGAGAGAAAAATACCATATATACATGAGATATCCTCCACCAAGGTGAACTTGGCAATGTCCTCATTGCAACAAGGGGAAGGAAAGGAACATGGACCTCAGTCGTCTATAGTGTCAGCATCACCATCATCATCCTCATCACCAACATGAGTACCAATATCGGCGCCACTCCCCCCAGCACCACCACCATAGGTGGGGTTCCAAGTGTACCAACTGGGGTGTGGACCAGCCTGAGCTATCGTTCCGATCCTGCAATACTCATCATATATAGGAAACATAGCTAGATGATGGCCAGTGTAGATAGTATCCACACGGCGCTCGAGGCGCTCAATAGCCTGAGTGTTAGCAGCCATATTCAGTTCCATACGCTGCAAAACACTCATCATACCCTCAAAATCAGCAGTAGGGGGAGGGGGGTGTGAAGAAGAGGAAGGGATGGAGGGAGCAGGCTCACGCCGACGATAGGTCTGAGGAAGTCTGAGGGGGGTTTGTCTCATCACCTACAGGGAGAAGGTAGGTGGGTGGTACAACGTTCTTAGAGTAGTCATCCCCTATAAGTAATTGGACCAAGTCAGGATTAGGGAGGAGTATGGATTTTCGATTGGCAATCAGCCACCTATACTGCCGACCACTAGGAGTAAAGTATCGGGCCGAAAGAAAATGGTCAAGATCAAGGTAGGTGGCCCCCGGAACTACATTGTTCCGATTTTCAACATATCCGAAATGGCAGGCAATGTGGGTGACTAACCCCCCAATAACTATAGGCACAGAGGTCCTGACACTGCCATCCTCCTCAAAAGTGGGGTAAGTGGTTGAAATTTTGTGTAGGTGGTGCATAAAGGCATAGGCAAGATCAAACTGTATTTTCATCGTAGCAGGCCATAGGTAGGTCCCCAAAGCAGTGAGTTCCTCAGTACGGGTCGTCTTGGGTTCCCACCTCCCAAAAATAGTACCCCCAAAAATTTTTAGGAGGAAACGGATGCTCGGATTGTGAACAGACTTAATTTGCAGATGTTGGCAATTTGGGGGTCTTACTCCTGTCAAGGCTTGCCAAAAGAGTCCCAACATCATTGTTTCGGGTTTCTTTCTATCCTCCTGAATAGTCATTCCAAACAGTTGGGTAAATTACCTAAGAGTCAATTTACGGTCCGCATTGGCAATCCTAAAATACAACACGTGATCATGCGATGAATGCTTACGGATTTCAAGGGAGCTTAAAAATTCAAGTGTTATATAGGCATAGGTCCCATGATATAGTGTAAAAAACGCCTCAATACCAACCCCCGCAAATAAGGTCCGTGTGATTTCAGTGATACTAATGGCATGCAAGAGATCTCGACTAACAAATCTAGTAGAAGAAATCATGCGATGTTTAAGTTTTTGGAAACGTACCCTTTGTTCTTCGTCTTTGAAGATGATGTGGGGGTATGTAGTGTCCGCCTCAATTGCGGGAGTGTCGTTCCCATGTGCATCACGACGAGCCGCCATTGAAGAAGATGAGGACCCTTGAAGAAACAACAATGGTGGAAAAAGTTAGAAACTTCACAAAAATATGATTAAAAACTTCTTATATGGCACAATTAAGTGTAGGAACACTAATTACAAGGCAAAACTAGCAAGAATCATCACAAAATTCAAACCTTTACTCAATAAACCCAAGAAAGATGGAGAGAGAAAGTGAGAGATTTAGGGGAGGAAAAGGATAATTGGAGTGGGGAAAGTGAAGAGGATGAATGGGAGATGGAGAATTGCGAAAAAAAATTGAGAGTTTGGTTTGGGAAGATGGAGTTTAGAGAAGAGATGGTGTTAGGGTTTGGGGTTTTGTTTTGAGGAGAGAGAGAGAGAGAGTGAGAGGAAGAAGATGAATGAGTTGTGAGGGAGGAAAGGAAAAATCGTGGGTTTAATGCGTAAAAACCGTATTTCGCTGCTCGCCGCTCGACCGGGCAGAATCTGCCCGACTCGCCCGGGCATAACTTTTTGCCTTAAATTTTTCCGTTTTGTGCGGTTTTTGGCCAAGGAGCTGATGTTGCGGGCCCGGCCGGGCGAGATGCGCCCGACCCACCCGGGCGGTGCCCAGTGAAACTTGTCTTTGGAGTTTTTCCGTTGTGGCGATTTTGCCTATGGGAATGGAGCTTGCGGGCCCGACCGGACGAGGTACACCCGACCCACCCGGGCGGTGCCCAGTGAGCTCGATTCTTCGAGTTTTCGCCTTTTTTTTTCTTTGTGAAGCTTCGAATGGTCACCCTTGACACACATGCCTGCACTATAAAGTTCCAACATATGAAAAATTTTCTCTCACTTCTCTAAAAATTAAAATTAAAAAAAAACTACAAGAAAAAGGAAAATAATGAAAAATCGGGTTGCCTCCCGAACAACACTGGTTTATAAAGGTCTCGCACGACCGTTTACCTCCCTCATTCGTCAAGTGGTGATGGTGCTTGGAGGTAGAGTTCCTCAACTAGACCCATAGTAGCACCGGTGTGGTACAACTTCAAATGTTGTCCATTAACTTTGAACACTTCACCTTTTTCGTTCATAACCTCTACAAAACCGAACTTATTCACTCTAGTAACCGTGAAAGGGCCTGACCATCTAGATTTCAACTTTCCAGGGAAGAGTTTGAGCCTAGAATTGTACAATAAAACTGTGTCTCCCACGGGGAACTCCCTTGGTAGGATCTTTTTATCATGCCACTTCTTCGTTTTCTCCTTATATACTCGTGCACTATCATAAGCCAACAATCGAAACTCATCAAGTTCATTAAGTTGTAGAAGTCGTTTCTCCCCTGCAAGCTTTTGATCCATATTAAGCTCTTTGATCGCCCAAAAAGCCTTATATTCTAATTCGACGGGGAGGTGGCATGATTTTCCATACACGAGCCTATACGGTGAAGTACCAATGGTGTCTTGAATGCGGTTCTGTAGGCCCAAAGTGTGTCATCTAACTTCGTAGTCCAATCCTTCCTAGACCTTGCAACTACCTTCTCAAGAATGGACTTAACTTCGCGATTTGAAACCTCTACTTGCCCACTCGTTTGAGGATGGTACGCTAAGCCAATACGGTGGTAAACTCCATATTTCTTCAAAAGGGCATCCAAATGTCGTTCATGAAAATGGCAGCCTCCATCACTGATCACGGCTCGTGGGACCCCAAACCTTGGGAATATGATTTTCTTGAACAAAGCCATGACTACCTTAGAGTCATTAGTAGGAGATGCCACGGCTTCAACCCACTTAGAGACATAATCGACCGCAACCAAGATGTAACAATTCCCATTGGAAGATGGGAACGATCCCATAAAGTCAATACCCTAAACATCAAAGATTTCAACTTCTAGAATACCTGTTTGGGGCATCTCATACCGTCTCGAAATGTTGTCGGTCCTCTGGCAAGCGTCACATGACATGATGAAAGACCGTGCGTCCTTAAACATTATGGGCCAAAAGAAACCCGACTCATGGAGCTTTGCAACAGTTCTCGAAGGGCCATGATGCCCTCCATAAGGTGAGTTATGACAGCGATTCAGAATTCCATTGACTCCCACTCAGGGACACATTTACGGAAAAGACCATCTGAACATTCACGAAATAAGAAAGGATCATCCCAAAAGTAGAATTTAACATCATGGAGGAACCTTTTCTTCTGTTGGTAGGACAAATCAGGAGGTAGTATACCGCTGACCAAGTAATTGGCATAGTCGGCAAACCAAGGAATCTGTGAGGTGACTGCATATAGATGATCGTCAGGAAAAGAATTATCTATGGGAGTTGAGTTCATACCATCTTCATGCCTGATCCTTGACAAGTGGTCTGCAACTACGTTCTCTGCTCCTTTCTTATCACGAATTTCTATGTCGAACTATTGGAGCAAGAGAATCCATCGAATGAGCCAAGGTACTTCAGGGCTGCGTGATCAGTGTAGATAATAACTTTAGAGCCAATCAGATAAGATCCGAACTTCTCTAAAGCATAGACAATAGCCAAAAGTTCATTTTCTGTAGTAGCATAGTTGACTTGAGCCTCATCCAATGTCTTGCTAGCATAATAGATAGCATGCAAGACCTTATCCTTGCGTTGACCGAGCACGGCTCCAACCGCATTATCACTTGCATCGCACATTATCTCGAAAGGGAGTTCCCAATCGGGAGCTCGGATAATAGGTGCAATTATCAAAGCTTGCTTGATCCTGTCAAAAGACTCAAGACATTCATCAGTAAAATCAAATGGAGCATCCTTAAGAAGGAGTTGGGTCGGTGGTTTAGCAATTTTGAAAAATCCTTGATGAAGCGGTGATAAAACCCCGCATGACCAAGGAAACTTCGTACCCCTTTAACATTAGTTGGTGGGGGTAATTGCTCAATCACTTGGACCTTAGCTCGATCCACTTGGATGCTTCTATCGAAATAATATGGCCTAAAACAACACCTTCAACACCATAAAATTACACTTTTCCCAGCTTTAAGACCAAATTACATTCTTCACATCTTTTCATGACTTTAGTGAGATTAACTAAGCATGTATCAAAAGTAGAACCATACACACTAAAATCATCCATAAAGACTTCCATGATAGACTCTATGAACTCAGAAAAGATACTCATCATGCATAGTTGAAAGGTGGCAGGGGCATTACACAAACCAAAGGGCATTCTACGATATGCAAAAGTGCCATAAGGGCAGGTAAATGTTGTCTTTTCTTGATCATCAGGATGAATGGGAATTTGGAAAAAACCTGAATACCCATCCAAATAACAGAAATATTTATGACAAGCCAACCTTTCAAGCATTTGGTCAATAAAAGGTAGAGGAAAGTGGTCCTTTTTAGTGGCCATATTGAGTCTCCTATAGTCTATACACATACGCCATCCAGTCACAGTTCTAGTAGGAATTAACTCATTCTTTTCATTTTTCACAACAGTTATAACACCTTTTTTTGGTATTACTTGTACATGACTTACCCACTTAGAATCAGCAATAGGGTAGATAATACCTACATCAAGTAGTTTCATCACTTCTTTCTTAACCACTTCCTTCATGTTTGGATTCAGTCTCCTTTGTGGTTGAATGCACGGCTTATGATCATCCTCAAGGTGTATCCTGTGCATACAAAAATCGGGGTTTATACCCTTCAAATCGTCAATACTGTAACCGATAGCCTTCTTATGATTTTTCAAAACAAATTTAAAGTTGGGAGAGTTGGGCTGTCATCGAGTGCAAGACTCGACAATTACAGGATTTAACTCATGCTCATCTAAAAACATATACTTCAAGTGAGAGGGGAGAGGTTTAAGTCCGGGTTTCTTTACCTCAACATTGCACGCAGATTGAACTATCCTCTTTACCTTTTGGCATTCACCAAGGTCAAGCTCTTCACTTGCTAGAGCCTTCTCAATAGCATCTACCTCTTTGCTCCAAATACTGCCATCACCTGTGGAAGAATCAAAACAAAGTACCGCCTCCATATGATCTCCATAGAGAGCTTGGGGCATGTTATCATGGTAAATCACATTAACCACATTAATACTATAACATTTTCCCTCTAACATAGGACTTTTCAAAGCGGTGCTTAGATTAAAAGTGACCTCATCATCTCCTACAGATAGTGTAAGCTTACCATTTTTCACATCAATTACTGCACCTGCAGTATGAAGGAATGGCCTACCCAAAATAATTGGAATTTGCTTGTCTTCCTCCATGTCAAGCACAACAAAATTAACGGGAATATAAAATTTGCCTACTCTAACAGGCACATCCTCTAGAATACCTAGGGGGTATTTAACAGAACGATCAGCCATTTGCAGAGTAATATTGGTAACTTTCAGACTTCCCATATTTAATTTTGAGGAAACAGATACTGGCATAACACTCACACTAGCACCCAAATCACACAATGCTTTATCAATGAATAGTCTACCAATGTGACAGGGAATAGAGAAACTACGAGAATCTTTTAATTTTGGTCACTAGTAGAAATAACGTCAAATGACACAACAAAGCTGATCCGGTTTAGGAGAAACCGGACCAGTTAAAGCCAACTGACCCGGTTGCCTCCCTAAACCGGATCAGTTAGTAATGCGTTGGGGCCTTTCTCATTTAGCCCACTCATTTCCTCTCCCTCATTTCCCCTCTCCAATCACGGGCTAGGGTAACAGCCCCCCCTGTCCTCTCTCCTCACCTCACTCTCAATCTCCTCTTCACTTCTCAAACTACCGCCACCATCGCTCCTCTCTTCCCTCTTCGCTTCTCAAACTACCGCCACCACTGCTCTCCTTTCGAACACCCACGAAAAGCTTCCCCAAATTCCTCTCATTTCCTCTGAAATTCTTTATCTAATGCTGCTCTTAAATTCCAATCTCGATTCCTAGTTATTCGAAAAACCCTAAGGGGGCGTTTGGTTCATATGATTTCTGATATAAGGTATGGGTTTAGAATGAGTAAAACCCATACCTAGTGTTTGTTTACAAAATTAATAGATTTAAAACCAATACCTCAAACCCATAAGGTATAGGGTTTAGAAACCCAAGGGGGGAGGTGGGTATAGCTCATATCAATACCTCAAGCTATCAAATAGAAGAAAAAATTTCATTCCTAAATAAAACCAAACACATGGAATTAGGTATTAAGTTCCAAACCTATACCACCATGGTTTCATTCCTAATTACAAACTCATACGCCCCCTAAATTCGCCAACAACCACCAGTCTTCGCTCGTCGCTAAACTTAGGGTCTTTGAAAAACTTAGGGTTTTCAAAAAACCCTCGAAAACACTACCCCTAATTCCTCTCCTTTCAAACTCACTACGATCTTCGCTCGTTGCCCGCCGGTAATTCTCTTCTCTCAATCTTTGTCGCTGCTTTCAACCATGAAAGGGTAGTATTCGTCACTTGCCTCGAAAACGAGTTTGAGGTTTTTAGTTTTCAATTAATAATTTTTTTAGTTTTCAATTACTGCTTTTAATTACTGATTACGCTCTACATCTTCTCAACGCTCATCTAGAACAATAGAAATTCAGTTTATAATCTCAATATCTAAGTGTTTTTTGTTAAACTTTTAATTTTTTCAGTTAATTTGTTTAGTTGAATTTGAATTGGTTAGGTGTTTGATGAGTTTTCAGTTAATTTAAAAATGAATATATATTTGAATTGGTTACTTTAGATGAATTTGATGTTGTTTATGTTATGTTTTGGCTCTAATTTGTTCATGATGTGTGATTCATGACTATGTTCATGATCTTTGATGAATTTGGGAATGGGGGTTGTGTGTGCAGGGGGCTGGCAGGGAATGTGCCATACAGGAGCCAGGAGGAGATGCATGTGGAGGTGTGTGAAGGGTGGGTGTGTAGGGCGATGTGGTTTTTATCCATATGAGATTGCAACTTGTCTCGGACATCAATATTATTTACGTTTAATGTTTATTTTCATGTACTTTAGAAATTTGACAACTTTATCGGACAGATGCAGTAACTTTATGATTCAGTATATAGTTAATACTTAAATTTGGATGTGTTTCTGATTATTTAACAACCTAGATACAAAACCGGGTTCAATTGATTTAGGCTTTCAAACTTTGAGCTACCGGTGAGGTTTATTTGCCCCATTGTGAAACTGGAAAGAGATGAACATTAGACAAATGGTGGCATTTTATTATTAATTAAGCTTTGGTTAGTCTGATATGATCCTTTTCCCCAAACATAAAGCTTGTCCTATTGTGGAGATTGCATTGATAATTTTTCACTTGGAAGGAAAGGGTTGCCAACTGCAAGTCTGTAAGGTCCTTCTGCTGTGCATGATGGATTAGTCAAATGAAGGTATGTATCTGATCTTAGTGCGGGAACTTCTTATGAGAGGATTATATATGTTTCACCGGAGTTTGGGATGGCTTGCTAGTATTGATGAGAACTCCCCAGTTTCTAGTTTGGCAACCTGAGCTCAAAGAAAACACGAGAAGAGTAAATCAGTGAATATTTTAGAGTGTATGTGGGCTGAATTGGGTTGATTTTTATTCGTCTTTTTGGCTATTTTTAGTATGTTATTGTGAATCCTTCTTTTGAATTGGGTTGTTCAGGAAGAGTGTCATTTGGAAAAAAAAGTATGCTCTAATTTAGGATCATATTGTTTATTGTTTAAAAATATTTAACATTTTTCCCTCAAAAAAGAAAGGAAAAATTGACAAAAATAAGTCAACCTTTGCCCAATTCGCCACATTTAAGTCAACCTTTTGAAAATCCAGAGATAATACAAGCTTTGCATCATTTAAGCCAATTTTAGGTTGACCTAAAAGTTAACCTATTAACCCAAGTAAACAATAGGTTAATGTTTAATTATGATTTTAATTATGATTAATTAACACCATTAACCTAACCTCACCACTAACCACCATTAACCCAACCCCACCACCAACCACCGGTAACCATGGAACCCATCACCACCACTAACCCACCCTACCACCACCGCCACTAACCCGGCCCCACCACCGCCGTCAACCCAGCCCCACCATCACTGTCAATCCAGCCCCACCATCACCACCACCAACCCGACCCCATCAAGACCGAACCCAGCCCCACCATCATTGTCAACTATCCCAAAACAACCCAAACCCCAAAACCACCATATCCACCCAAACCCCAAACCACCCCCGACCTAAAACCACCCTAAACCCCAAAACCCCCAACCTCAAAACCACCCAAACCCCAAACCGAAACCACCCAAACTCCCAACCCCCAACCCAAACCCAAATCCCGAATCCACCATACCCACCCAAAAATCCGAAATCAACCACCTCGTGCACCAAAAATCCACCACCTCCTACCAACCCAAACCCATCCATCCACCAAAACCCGAAATTAACCACCTTCTCAACCGCCATAACCACCCACTACTACCAATCATCCACCAATCCCACCCAAAATCCGACCAACCCCGCCACTCCCCTTCACCAACCTCACCCACCAACTTAAATCGCCACCCCACCGACTCATCAAAAAAAAGGAGGAGTTTCAAACCCACCAAGTCGGTGATGGTGGTGGTTGTGATAGAAGAGAGAGAAGGAATTGATGGCGGTGGTTGGTGGTGGTGCCGCCGAGTGAAGGAGGAGGAGGAAGAAAGAGGGAGTAACGTGGGAGGAGAAGAGAGAAAGAGGGAGGAGATCAGAAGTGGCGGGGATGTCGTCGAATGAAGTGGGAGGAGGAGACAGAGAGAGGGGGAGGAGAGAAGTGGGAGGAGATCAGAAGTGGGAGGAGGAGAGAGAGAGGGGGAGGTGAGAAGTAGGAGGAGATGGAGATTAATTAAAGAAAAAAGGAAAAACAAAATCAGAACATTTTTAACCGGTTGTGAACAAGTTATGGGTAATCTGACCTAAATTTGGCTTAAATGATAGAAAGCTTGTATTATCTTTGGATTTTCAAAAGGTTGACTTAAATGTGGCGAATTGGGCAAAGGTTGGCTTATTTTTGTCAATTTTTCCAAAAAGAAATTTACATTAAACTTTTCGGATGTCTTTTAAAATTTTATACACCTAGTAGCCCTGCCATCGGATGAAGAAATATGTGGAGAATTGTAATGTAAAGTGTGACTTGTGTGCTAGTAAACGTTCCATAGAGACTTTTATTTTTTGCTTCTTTTTAAAAAAAATATTAGGATTTGGGAATGTTTAATTTGACCGTGTGCTTTATCTTATGTGCTCATTATTGACTATTTTTTCTTCTTCCTGTTTCATGTGCAAAAATTATCAGCAAATGGAAGAGCAATTCAAGACATTGATTGTTCTCTGTTACTATTTGGAGGTATTCTACATGCATTTACTTTGAAACATTGAAACATGGCAGAATGCATGGGGTGCGGATAGCTGATATATATTTTTTGCCTGCAGACTGCTAGATTTCGTCAATTTTGGGAAGAAGCAGCTAAGAATCGCCACATTCCTGAAGCAGTTCCTGGTAAATAGTCTCTGAAGATATGTTAGTAATTGCTACTTGTGGTAAATATCTAATGCAATTAATTGAAGAGATCTACTCATACTTATCGTTGGTGAGGTTGAGTTATATGGCTTTTGCATGTCTAAATATGTGGGTCGAACAAAATGACTATTTTAAGTCTCCTTGGGGGATGGGTCGGGTAGAGGGGGTTGTTTTGTACTTTTGTGATGGTTTAGATCATGTGGCTGCTGTGTGTATTAGAAGACATAAACATGTAATATGGACAGCACTGTTAGTTATGGGATGCTACTTACTTTGCTACTGATGTGGAAGGTGCCTTGTGCTTAACTGGGTGATAACTGTGTAATTGCTTTTTCTTAATAGAATTTGTGTTCATTACTTAGTATTTACATGAGGATTTTGGGAATCGATAAACCTCGTTTGTTCATACCTTTGTTTCCCTTGTTGCTCACTAAAAGAAAACATTAGGATCTGGGATTGTTTACATGAGGATTATCTGATTCTTCTCTTGGTTAATTTTCAGAAATTAATCGAGTTTTGTCCCTTGTGATATTGGAGGTTTTGGGTATCCCTTTATGAATTTACATGAAGACTTGATTTTTATATTGTACTTTGTTTTTTTATGATGGTTTTCCTTTTTCAGCTTGAGGCCTTTTCTAATGGAAGTCCCTTGCAATGGACGGTTACACAAGACCGAAAAACCGTACCGAAAAATCGGAAAACCGGTCAAATTGGACGGTTACCGAATCGGAAAATTTGGGATTAAATGGTACGGTTACCGAACCGGTAAAATTCACGGTTAAACGGTACGGTTACGATTATGATTTTTGAGTGAACGGTTAACCGAAAAATCGAAATCTTTTTTTTTTCTCTATTTTATTTATTGTGAAACATTTTCCAACAACTACATTAATTCTAATATTTGTTACTAAGTAACAACAATTAGAGGAAGTATGAGATTATTGAAAAAATTTAGTACTAATTTAAACACTATAATTATGAAATGGAGTAAATTCTTAGTGTTATTATGTTTTCTATGGATTTATTATCCACTTTATAATATATTTTGTATTAGAGTATATATAATATTATAGTATATGCACACAAAAATAGAAAATATATATTTACATTAAGTTAAATATAATAGTTAAATTGAATAACGGTTAATGGTTAACCAAAAAATCGTACCGAAAAAATGGTTAACCGCTTAGAGGCGAAATGCTAAACGGTCTAAACGGTTACGGTTCGCAAAAAAGAGCGAACCGAAACTATCGGTTCTACGAACCGATATGTTGTTTCGGAACGGTTAACCAACCATGAACACCCCTACCTTCCATGAGGTGGCTCATATCGCGTCTGGATCTCATCCACGGAACTACATTTCTCTCTTTCGCATCAATGTCAGGACTTTTCTCGAGTGAGTAAATTTATGGAATGGGCTCCAAAGTGAGAGAATTAAGTCTGAAATTAGATGTGTTAATTTTAAATTAGAATTTACATTTTTTGTTAATGTCTTTAAATCACAATTGATGTATAATTATGCTGATGAAGTATTTGTTACATGTGATGTACATGTATCGAAATCTGAGAATACATCTGCTAGTTTGAAGTGTATGACATCTAATATTTTTTGTAATTTCCAATTGTTACTAACTGATCCGGTTCTTGTTGGAAACCGCATCAGTTAGTTTGGCCTGAAGTATCTTTTCATGTCAAACTTACACCTAACTGATCCGGTTATTGCTAAAACTAACTGATCCGGTTTTCAGCTATAACCGGATTAGTTAAATATTAACTGATCCAGTTCACAACCGGATCAGTTAATTAGCCCGAACAGCTCCGCCCCCACCAGCTTCGATCCGTTTCCGGATCAGTTAGGCCCTATTTGATTGGATCAATTGACCTTTTTTCCACTAGTAGGTGGAGACTTATTTTGTAAAGGACTAATACCCTACAAATTTGATAACCTACAAATGCAGGTTTAATACCCTAATTATATGATTAAGAACTAATTTGATATGTTTAAATATAAATTCTTTAATAAATACCTAAATTTAATCATTTTATTTATTTATACATTCACAAAAAAATATAAACCCTGTCACAACAGCTTCCATCCCCTTCACTGCATCCCTCCTCTTCTCTCGGTCCCCACCCATCACAACCGGCGGTCCTACCTTTCTCTCTCTAAACCTATGTTGGTCCTCAACTACCACCCTTCCCCTTCTCTCTGTCCCCTTCACAACCACCGACGGCCCACCTCTCTCTCTTTCTCCTCCAAACCTATGCTCACCCTCAACGCTGCATTCTTCGCCGCACCACCACCATCCACCGCCGCGAAGCTCCTCACTCTGATCCTCTCCATCTGATTGGGCTTCCTCCTCTGCTTCGCCCGCTGAATTAACCCTCCAGGCATGGCAGCTCCTCGCCATTTTCCTCTCCACCGTCACCTGCCTCATCCTTAACCCTCCTTCACAACCCTCTACCTTCACCCCATCCGTCATTTTCAATTGATGGTGTTGATGGTTTGAGGGTCTTGTTCTATTATTGCTGAATTTCCCTTACAATTACATTAAGTATGATTTTCTTATTTCTCTTTTACCAGTTGTTAATTCCAATTAATGAATTTATGATTGGATTTTCGAAATTTGCGGTAGTTATGTTGACTATTGAGCGATAATCTAACCTTTTTTCCTCTTAATAAAGTTTTGTGATTAAGGTTTTTAGTGGTATGTGATTATTTGTTGGGAAAATTATTTTTAGGTAACTTTAGCTAATTCTAAGGAGAAGGAGAGAAGGAAGGAGAAAGAGAGGGTTTCATGGCAGATCTAGAGGGACAAAGATAGAAGGGAGGAAGGAGTTGCAGCTGGTGGTGGTTGTCATAGGTTGGCTGGTGGTGCACTCGTGGGAGGAAGGGAATAGGGACTGAAAGAGAGAGAAAGGGAGGCATTCAAGAGGGGGTGGTGGTCCCGGTGGAGAGAGTGAAAGAGGAATGGTGGTAGCGGGCGGCTGTAGGGGTTGGGATTGGGGGTGGAGGGGGTTAGTGTTTTTTTTCTTTTTCAGTTGAGTTAATAATTAATTTTAAATGGGAAATAAAAGGCCAACAAGCTATTTTACCTGCCAAAATGGTCACAGGTTAAAATGACCTATTTTGAGCAGACATACCCTAAACTTGGGATTATTTCTGGAATTTCAAAAGGTGGGATTATTTTGAGCAGATCGGCCAAAGGTGGGATTATTCTTATCAATTATTCCTTTTGGAAAAAGGCAGTACATTTTTCAATAAATGCAACTGTCTCTACCTCATTAAAAGCCCTTTTTCTAGTCAAGATATCTTTCATAAATTTTGCATAAGCAGGCACTTGAGTAATTAATTCTGTGAAAGGGACAGTTACCTAAAGATTCTTGTCGACTTTCAAAAATTTACCAAATTGCTGGTCCAGCTTACTCTTGAGTTGACGATTTGAAAAAGATAGTTTGATAGGAGGAACCTCAATAGCAGGCTTTTTGGCTTCATTTGTCTCTCCATGTTCAGTCGCTTGCTTAGAGTTCTCCTTGTCAGTTTCAGGTTGATCTTGGACTCGTTCCCCATCGTTTCTCACACTTACAGTATCATCAGTAGGCATGGGTGGTCTATTATAATGAGAACCACTGCGGAGAGTGATGGCGTTTGCCGAGTCTGTTGGCTGAACAGGTTGTGCCGGAAGAGCACCTTGTTGTCGAGTAGAGTCCGAAGTAGCCAACTGTGCCAACTGGTTCTCCAAAATCTTGTTGTGAGCTAGAATGGACTCAGTCTGTGCCTTGTCAGTTTGTCAGTCTATTTGCATCTGCAGCATCATATTTCTCATCTCAACCATCATGGGATCGACATGAGGTGCTTGTTGAGATGGATTGAAAGGTGGTCTAGAGAAACCAGGAGGTTGTTGAGAAGGTTGTTGGTAGTACATGTGGTTCAATTGTTGTGCCTGTGGTTGTGGTGCAGGAGGATTTAGGACATTAGTGCTCTTGTATGATAGATTCAGATGATTTCTCAATCCTGGATTGTATGTGTTGGAATATGGGTTGTTCTGCCGATATGATTGGAAGGCATTAACTTGTTCAAGCGAACTCCGACACTCCTGTGACCAATGTCCAACTATACCACAATTATCACACAAGATCTCATATGTAGTACCTAAAGCAGTAACACTCGCAGGAGAGGAGAGTTGCATATTATAATCTAGCTTATTATTGATGGCATTCATCTGTGAAGCCAATAGGGATATAGAATCTATCTCATGCTTGCCTCCCTTGTTAGCTAATCCTCGAGGGTTGCCATATTGAGAGTTGTGGATAGCCATCTCCTCGATTAAGTGATGTGCGGCATCAATTTCTAGTTTCATGAATCCCCCGTTTGCCGCAAAGTCAAGAATAAGTCTTGAGTTGTTCCCCAAACCATTGTAAAATCCCTGAACTAGGAATCATTTTTGTAGACCATGATGGGGACATTCTCTCTGGAGGTCCTTGAATCTTTCCCAAGCCTCATATAACGATTCGTCATTACCTTGGGTGAAATTTGTGATCTGACTACGCAACCTAGCAGCCTTCTCTCGGAGGGTAGTACTTCCCGTAGAAAGCTAAGGCCAAGGTATTCCAACATGGATCCCAAGAGTGGTGCGATTAATCCCATTCTACCACATCTATGCCTTGTCTCGAAGTGAAAATGGGAAAAGAATCTCCCGGATTTGATCTTGTGTTACGCCCTGCTGCTTAATAGTAGAACAATATTGGCAAAAGTCTTGATAATGTAGATTAGGGTCTTCATTAGGTCCACCACCAAATTGTTTCCTTTCGATCACGTTCAGCAGTGCAGGTTTAATCTCAAAATTGACAGCTTCGATTTCGGGCAATTGATTACTTTTGGGAAGTTCAGCCAAGGAGGGCTGGGAAAAGTCAGTATGTCTCCGAGCCATCTCTGATTCTGTTGGAGTAGTAGAAACAGTACTTCTAGAATCAGAGTCAGAATCCAAGGGTTTATCTCCCCCTGAATTATCTCGCAACAGTTTGAAGAAGTTCTTCTGTTTATGAAATGATCTTTCAATTTCAGGATCAAATGGGAAGGCACCTGAACTCAAACTCCTGCGCATAGAAGAACTAATGAACAAACAATTAAGAGATTTTGTCCCAAAGAACAAGTGTTCTCTGAGACGAGAATGAATAATCTAGACTCTAAAACAATTAAAGAAAATTAAACAAAACCGTTTCCTCGGCAACGACGCCAAATTTTGACATGCTAAAGTCGTATCACCTAATCAAAAGTAATCCTAAAGTCCTCTAACAAATATTAGTCAGGGAAGTAGGGTCGAATCCACAGGGAAACAATGTTCTTTTCCTAATTGTCGATCAAATCTAAATTATAGGAAACGAGTGTTTGTTGGTAATTATACTAAACTAGACAATAATTTTTCAAGAATATCAATAATAAAGAGTCTAGGACGTAGGTTCACCAATGAATAATATTCCGGGATGAAACACAACAATCAATAATGAATAATGCAGTTAAACAGGTTGATTTCCTCTCTCGAGTCGAAATTAACCATAGAATGATATTTACAGGCTCTCGCAATATATTAATACCAACTCTACCTATATATTGAAACTAGCCTTAATATCAAGTTTATACCTCTCGGCGCATAACCTAATATTGCAATACTATAACAATCAAATCTGGCCAAATCTGATTGAATAGAGATAATACATTTAATAGGAATCAACATACATCATCAAATAAATGATCATGGATCCCCTTAACCCTAGAAATAAACTACTCAATCATAATTGGGGAAAACATACTCGTGATGAAATAAATAAACATGGTAAATTAATAATCAAGGATTGAATAAGAATAACAAGAGAAGAGAAGAAATACCAATTGTAGAACCAATCTTGCAAAATCAAAGTTTCTATTGAAAATTCAATGTAAATTGGGAAAAAGTAATACTAGGGTTCTTGAGTAATTAAAATGTGCTTAGAAAACTAAAGACTGAAATTATAATGAGAAAACGTGGTTTTTCAACCCTAAAAGGATAAGTATTTATATGAAAATAAGAGTCAGCGCAACACGCGCTTCGAAGTCCTTGAAAACAGACCCGCCCGACCAACCCGGGCGGAATCCGCCCGACCGGACGGTTGTCAGGTGGCATAAATTTCTCATCACGCCCAATCGGGCGTTCTTCAGCTGCTTCTCTCCAAGTGGGCTCGTCTCGCCCGACTAACCCGGGCGGATGTCGCCCGGTCGGGCCCGCAAGGAAGCTTTGCTTCAGTTCTCTTGGAACGAAGAAATTGGTTGAGTACCTTCGCCCGACCAGCTGGGGCAGATATCGCCCGACCGGGCGGTCTTCAGGTGTATGACGACCAAATTCCAATCTTCAAAGCTTCATAACTTTTGCGTTATTTGTCGGAATTAAACAAGTGACCACTTGTTGGAAAGCTCTTGAATTGTAGAATCCAACCCAAGTAAAATGCTCAAGCTCTCAAAAGTGCATCATCTCTTGTAGTGGTATAATTGAGTAGGAAATGCACCAAAACATGCTAATTCCTACAATAATCAACCTGAAACTACAAACACACTACAAGGAGCACATTAGTACTAAAAATGGCTCCGAAGAGTACAATTAAGACCAATAATCAATGAGGGACGGGGGTAAAAACTCTATATAAAATAGACATATCACATTGTTGGTCACTTTAGTTATGTGTTGATTGATGAAATAGTACTACTTATAACTTGGAAGTGTTCTTTGAGGATGGACTAGAAGTGTGTGATATAGAGCCTATGGAAGAATCTAGACACTGAGTTATTAGTGAATTTGGACCTACTTTGCTCATTAATGATTCCAGCACTAGCAATAACATTTTTTTTTATTTTTTGAGTTTAGTTTTTAGCTAAAGACTACATTGATAATTATGTTAACAAACAATTTAGAATGAATACTAATATTTCCTTAGTTTTTTTTATAATAGCAACGATACCATATTTCACTTTAGAGATTTTGTGCTCAAATCCACCTTCGTATTCGAGTTTGAGATGTATATCTTTAACTATTAGTTTGAGATGTTCAAATTTGTCATTTATAATAGAGATATTACTTTAGTTTTTATACAAATTGAGCTCCCTATTGGTCTTTGAGATGCATATAATAAATATTAATTATCTAAAGTTATTTCTCGATGTTATTAAGATAATTAATTTACCAAATGACAAAAACAATGTGACATAATAAAAAAAACCAGCATTGAGAGATATATAGTCTGACATAATAATAACAAAGTCCATTATTTATACACATTTCTTGACTCTACACTAACAAATCATGTATCATAAACGGTTATATTTGATAATTGCAACAACAACACTATAGGAAACTACCCTAATCTTCAAACTCTTCTGATATCAATCTAGTGAGTATCCACGTTCTTGCTCACAGCCTCAAACTAATACTAGATGTAATCATGGTGCTAATTAATTAAAATTTTGATAACGATTTCGCACGCATAGCGTGCATATATGGCTAGTCATGCTAGATGTAAAGAGATGAAGCTAGTGCACTTGTGTTTTGCAAATGATCTATTGCTCTTTTGCAATGGTTATTTCAGGTCAATGTATACACTCTTGCACGGATTTCAAATGTTTTCAAATGCCTCTGGGTTGGAGGTGAATAAAGCAAAGTCAGAGGTTTACTATGCAGGTATGGCAGATCAAGAGACCAGTAGAGTGACTGATGTAAGTGGTTTTTCTTGAGGTTGTCTCCCCTTTAAGTACTTAGGTGTGCCCATCTCCACCACTAAGTTGACACCAAAAGATTGCTAGGGTCTGGTGAACAAGATGATAAGTAGAGTCAGAACTTGGAGTTCCAGAAACTTGTTCTTTGCAGCCAGAGTTCAACTTATGTATAATGTCTTAATGAGTGTACATGTGTACTGGGGTTAGATCTTCCTTCTCCCTAAGAGTGTGTTACTTGAAGTCAATACCATATGTAGATGTTACTTATGGACTGGTACTCGTAATGACAACAAGTCTGGAGTAGTGGCTTGGGATACAGTGTGTAAAACTAAGAACACAGGCGGATTGGGTCTCAGACACATTGTAAAATGGAATGTTGCAGTTGTGTGTAAATAAACTTGCTTGGCATATTGCTCAAGGAAAACAAACTAATGGGTGAAATGGGTGAATTGTGTGTATATTAGAGGGGAAGATTGGAGCAATTATAATGCTCCTAACACTGTCAGCTGGGCATGGAAAGTAGTCTGTAAGGCTAAAAATGAAGTGAATATGCAGATGCAAGGGGATCAATGGCTGCAAGAGCCGAATTTCAAAGATCAAAAAACTTTATAAGAATTTGTGTAATGATGAGACACAAGTTCAGTGGAGTAGATATGTTTGGAACAAGTACTTTATTCCTGAACATAGATTCATCATGTGGTTAGCAGCTCATAATAGATTAAAGACCAAAGCAAGGCTTATGCAGATGGGTGCGTGTAACAATGATAGATGTTTTATCTGTCAGCAGCATAGTGAAGATAAGAACCATCTATTTTTTTATTGATGTTTTAGCATAAGGTGTATTCAGGGAATTATGACTTGGCTAGGGCTAAGATGGCACAGGAGGAATTTAACTCAGCTGTGCAAATGGCTGAAGAACGGTTATACTGGTTCTAAGTTAAAAAAACAGGTTTGTAACACCCGACCCATACGGAGTCGAGTCTATCGTCACCAATGCGCATCTAGGGCCAACAACTGTCCTCAATAATCAACACAGGTTCTTCCGGCGCATTTTGTCCTCATTCATGCGTACCCCAAGAAACTTCCCAAGAGGTCACCCATCTCTGGACTACTCCCAGCCAAGCACGCTTAACCGTGGAGTAACTAAGGAACGAGTAGCCTAAAAGAAAGATGCATCTTGTTGGAATGAGTAGCCTGTTAAATCCCTTTAAAGCAATCATGAGGGGTATAACAAGGTTGGCTTAGCTGCAGTTGGGGCCACTGTTTACACAATTTGGAAGAATAGAAACTTAACTTATTGGGATGATACTGTACATACTATAGAGGACACAATCAAAGAGATACAATTTATTGTGAAGTATAGAGTAGTGGAATTATTGAGTGCTAAAGTCAAAGATAGTGACAAAAATTGGCTTGCAAACTTGTAAATACTGGGCATGTCCAGTTTAGGTGATGTGGACTTCGTCTAAGTTCACTTAAGTGTTCTCGTTTGTTTTGGCTAATATTACTCTTAATTACCAAAAAACAAAATCCTTTGTCAAAGGTCGAGGTGAGACCATTTGGGACTCCATGTTTGAAAGAAGAGGCTTAAGGTTAAATGTGGCTTTGTGCCAAGTGAGTAAAATCATTTAGGGATGAATGAACATGATGGTTCTTGAGAGGATTATGAGTATCCTTCAGACCATCTTTGGGTATCATCTCCCATGTGGGGGTGATTGTCATTTTCAACAGTTATAGCTTTGTGTTAGATAAGCTTAGAGTTGATCATGGGCCGGGCCCGACGCCCAAAAATCTGCCCACCACAGCGGGCCGGGCCGGGCCAGGCAGCAGGCGGCTTTGGTCTTGCCAATGCCTGTCCCTGGCGAGCCAAACGAGCCATTTCGGGACTAGTTTATTTTATTCCTTTTTCATTAGTTTGGTAATTTTTAACTCAAAAATTCATTACTAATATCTTAAGCAACATCTACTTGATAAATTATTGAATAACATTTCTCTTGAGAAAAAACTTCAAGGAATAATAGTATCAACAAGGCATTAGCAAATATCAACTACCTGTTAACCGAAAAGGTAACTATCACACGTCGAGACATAAAACATGTAAGAATATAATAGCAAAATTCACTCATGCTAACTGAAAAATGAATCTGATGTAGAAGTGCCTGAATAATTGTAGGCGTAGGATTTTTGAATTCCTTTAATGCCTACACGCGGTGTGAGCGCGTTTATTTGACTACCCCATTGTTAAGATTTTATTAAAAATATGTTTTTGAAGTCGCCAACAATTCTTTAAAGTAAGAATCATAAACCTAATTGGATATGGGAAAAACATAGGGACAAATTATCCAATGTAGATTTCCCCATCATGACTCCATAGATGGTCAAAGTGAACCAAAGATTGAGTTCGGGGGTGAGGGTACGAATATAGTCATAATGAACCACATTCGCCCAAAGTTGACCTCTACTAAATATCGATTCATTGCAGACTTTATGTCAAAGAATAATCAAATAATGTTTTAAAGCACCCTAAAAATATTTAGTCTAAATAGGTTCAGGAAACACACAAAAAGACTAATTGTTTAGTGATCGGTTATTAGACAATCAAATTAATGGGTTCTTAGCAGGTTGTCCATGTTATCTGGATTAATTAGAACAGTTCTTTAGGTCTTGATTAACAATAAATACAAGGTGATAAATATTGCAATCAGGCATATAAAAAAATAATGTTCATGAAAATAAATAGAAATAAGAAATAAAAATAACAAAAGAAAATAATGCAGGGAGTTAGTATAATATATACAATACTTACAGCGCAGGAATATATTAATAACTTTACATCATGAATAGAGTGTTAGTAAGAATCCAAGAAAATAATAAAAATAAATAAAGAAAGTAAATAAAGTTAGTTAATTTAGTTGACGTCGAGAAATTATACCACCGTCCTAGGGGTCGTTGATTTGTACGGATCTTGGAAAATTGAATGTTGTTCGAGTCTTAAAAAAGATTTGTTGTTTTGTGAAATATGTTGCGTGGCAATGACAAGAGATTTGATGCACTTGGTTTTGTTTGCCTCGTAAACAAAAATAATGAATCTCGTAGCTTCGTTTTATTATTTGTTTGGTTTCATGAATATAGATGTAGCTAAGGAGAAAATAAGATGATGATGATACTGCAGGAATATGTGGTGAAGTGGCGTGAGAATTGTTAGGATTAGGAGGTAGGTAAGTGTTGCGGATTGGCAGTAGGTGAATGAAGATGAGTTATGATGAAGGGCGTGTATGATGGAGGTCAGATGGTGGTGAATTGTGTTAGGCGGTGGATATGTATGTGTCGAGTGATTGTGAGGTAAAGAGGTGTGCCGTGGGAATTTTGTAGGGGTTGTGAATGTTAATTAGTTAGTCCGCAGATGTGAATTGTTAGCAGGATATATATAGGTTTAGGTAATTGGGTTGCGATAGGTTTCGAAAGTTAGTAGAGCTTCTAAAAAGATTTTTATAAAATAGTTAGATAAAGATTTTTGAAAACACTTTGGAAAAAAGATGATTTTTTTTAAAAAGATTTTAAAAAATAGTTAGACAAAAGATATTTAAAAACATGTTGGAAAAAGATTATTTTTATAAAAGATTTTTATTAATAAAACTAATCAATATAATTAATTAATTCTATTAATTAAATTGCGATGTAGAAAAGGGTTTTATTAAATAGAGCTTTCATAAAACCTGTTTTTAAAAGGTTTTCGTAGATGAGGCTTTTAAAAAGTTATTTTAAAACGTTTTTAGGAAATGGCACTTATTAAAATTGGTTATAAAAAAGGTTTTCGAAATGAGTTATTAAAAGGGTTAGAAAATGGTTTTGAGGCAAACATTTTATTTCGTACTCGTTCTTTATTTTTCCTCGATCCTGGCCAATCGGAAAGCGGGTATTGATCATCATAGGGTCTTAAATGGGGGCATGACATGCTGGTCTACAATAATACTATGATCTTACCATGCACTGCAGCACTGGACAAGAAATGTAGTTACTGACTTCTAACATCTTAGTGGAGGCAACAAGTATTTCAAGAAGAGCCTACGAAAGGGATTTAGAGAAGTAGATAGTTTGATGATCCTATAGTATCAAATTACAGACCTAGTATCAATGAAGAATGAAGAAACTAAGAGAGGAAGACTTTGAGATTTCAATGGAGAATTAAAACGGCTGCTATAGTGCTATGAGGAGGACATGAGTCATGAGGCTAGGGTTTTTCCCTCACTAATTTTGTACGTTAGTTTAGTGGGCTTACTCATTCATTTTTCTTTTTCAGTTTTTTTAATCCATTAGGCCTTTAATGAGATTGAGAGGCCAATTCACACGCGGGCCTGCTTAAATTCATTAGGCCTATAACAAGTGGGCCTGCTTAAACTTAAATTCACAAGCTGCACCACAGTGCACAACACACATGCACGACAGGCCGACACACTTCATTTATTTATTTAAATTATCGAGTCGTACCGGGCCAAAAAGCGGTCCAGCACCCCTGCCCATAGTCCGGCCCGAAATATATTCGGGCAACCAAGTCCATGCCCAAATCCCAACTTCAGGCCAGATTTTACTGCCCAATCCCGCTGATTTTTCGGGTCGGGTCGGGCCTGCGGATCGGGCTCAGTTTGATCAACTTTAGATAATCTCACGAGTTGTTAGTTATGGCAGTAACCTGGAATGTTCATGTTGTGGGGGGTTTCTAACTATGGTTGGAATTCTATCCTTCTTATACATAGTTGGTGTGAAGACTTAGTTCTCTGTGGCTGTTGTTTGTGCTGAATTTGATGATGTGCTTATGTCTTCTTGATTACGCTTTGTTGGATGAATCTCATGATATCATTGATGATTTGTTGGTCATTAGTATGATTGTTTTGTAGTCATGATTACGTGTTTGCAATCTGATTCTCTCAGGTGTCTCTCCTAGGAATGTTGATGTGTAGTTCAATAAAGGAGTAACAAAAGATTGATTCTCTAAACTAGCAAGTCCAGTCTTGTTTGTAACCTTCGTGGTTAGGAAGTTGTCTTTTTTTATTGGCTATGTAAGTCTTGGGGGTTGTTCTCTAGAGGGGATGGGCAATTCACAAGGGGGTATCATGACTTCTGGTTGGAGCTAATGCTTAGAGAAGAGCAAGGTTAAGTGTGACTCATTGGTGATATATCATACTTGTGTATGTTTCTCGCCGGACCATAATTGATGCCTTGGTCGTGTGTTGACTGTCAATAAATTTTGAAGTTGTAAGCGTGAAAACCCGAGGGCAAGATACATGTTTCAGAGGTTCATTAATGTTTTGGTATTGACCTATGTAGTTGTCTCACCTGTTGTTAAGTTTACCTAGGCTAATGCGTGTTTGCATTAGCATCTTGTTATCTGATTGTGTAGCAAATTGATTCGTAAAGTGCATACTTTAATGTCATCTTAGAGGAGGAAGAGTCATTAGATCTTTTGGGACTTAGAGTTACCTTGTGAGGTTTCCTTGGTGAGTAGACTTGAATGGTCTGTAGGTGGTCATGGTTTATACCACCTGTATTGTTACTTTGTTAATTCTATGTGATGAACTAAGTTTGTTTCTTGGCTTACCATGATTGCATCTAATTTGTGTGATATTGATTAAATTGACATTGTTTGGTGAACATGTGACTATGATTGATCTTATGTCTTTGGTGTTCACACAACTTGATTTATTATGAAACTGAAGGTTTCAATTCTTAAGCTAAGTTGGAAGTTGGAGATGAGGTAATTCATGTGGTTCATGGATGTAAAGCAAAAATGTTGGTAAAGGTACCTTTTATCTCAATCTTGTTCAGAGAATATGGTGTGTAACAGGTCCAACTAGAATGTTGAATAGTTAGCATGAACTGTTATATTCTGTGCACATATTTATGAATCGTCGTTATTAGAAAGTGATTTTCTAAATGATTATGCTTATATATTTATAAGTGTATATGTTGGCATATTGTTCTTGACTTGTTGCTTTGTTGAGAAGATGCAAAGTAAGATGGGTTGCAGAGTCAACCATGAGAATGGGTCATTGAGTTGAACTGGTTGAGTCAAGAAGCCGATTGATGAAGAAATCCTGGGCATGTTACCCGTTGTGAGGGTAATTAAATTCTCACTTATTTACGGTGTGATGTTTCAGGTGCTTATGTACATTGTCATGAAGAGGCAATGGAGGCATATATGGACAAGAGCATGCACGGGTTGGTGTTTTGTTCACCGAGATGACCTGATGGATGCTTTTAAGGTCCCGTGATGGGACTTGCCGTGCTCACATGGGGTCACATAACCATAACCAGTTTAGTGGCTCAGCTAGTTCAAACTTAATGGATGTGTGAGGATTTGGTGGTTTGATTAGTGAACTTGATGATATAGTGACAGGATAACCTATTACCTTTGTGGTGGTTCAATTTATTTGAGCTTGATGGATTGATGAATCTATAACCTTTATGGTGGTTCAACTGGCAATTGAACTTGATAGATTAATAGATATCAGGTTGGATAGTGATTGTCTTTAATGTGTCTAGACTTAGTTATATAGAGATCCTGAGATTGGATAGTTATGAGATGGGACTTATAGACACACCGTGACATACAATGTGATGTTGTATGTGGCATACAATGAGATGTTGTATGTGAGGTTGAGCATAATAACTCTTAATGTTTCCATATCCCAGGATTGGGTGGTCCTTGGAAGGGACTTGATGGTTACACCGTTGTGATGCCTTGTGCATGATCTCACATGGTCGGTATCATAGTACTGTAAAAGGGATGGTCTACTTTATTTGTTCAAACTTGATGGATCGTAATAGTGTGGTATCCGAATTTTTGACTGTCTTAATTAACGGTCTGAATCCCACGAAAGTCTCACATTGGACTATGAGTTTTAGAAAACTTGAAAGTCGCGACCCTATTAATATTTGAATAGGGACAGATTTATTTAATAAATCGTTTTAAAATCAATTTCAAGAAATATCATTTAAAACGATGATAACTTCATATGGATAAGGCTTTTATGAAAATTGTTCTTTCATGCCATGAGATAGGGTTCGGGGTTTAGGTTAAGAGGTGCGAACGTCTGGAACTCGTCTCCTCTTCCGTTCTACAGAACGAGCTCTTACTAAATGCGTTATTTTCCATTTTAAAGTAATCATGGCTATTCAAAACAAAGAAAAATCACATAATTTGCACATATACACATCAACCATTTTTATTTAGGACCAATATATCATTTGTACATGGTAGGTTTGAGCACTGAAGTTGCACTACGTACCAATCATTGCGGGATTGGAATACACTCATGGATCAAAACCGTCGTAGTGCGAGCTTATGTCTCACCCTAAATGGCCAATTCCACCGGGGAAAGAAGAGGAGAGAATAGATTATGAATAACTCACCTTTAGAATTAAACAAATCTATCTAAAATGAGGTAATCACTCCAATTAGTGATTGAAATGGGATTGAGATAATCACTTTAATTAGTGATAAAATATGAAGGATTAAGATAATCACCTTAATTAGTGATTAAAAATGGAGGTTAAGATAATCACCCTAATTAGTAATTAAACTTAAAAGGAAAGATAATCACCTTGATTAGTGACTAACAATGAAGGTTAGGAAGTAATCACCCTAATTGATAATTATTCAAGGTTTAGGTTAATCACTCCAATTAGTGATTACATGAGAAAAACAATCTTCCTAATTAACGATTATTAAGGTTTAAGATAATCACTCTAATTAATGATTAAATGAGAAAAATAATCGTCCTAATTAACGATTATTAAGGTTTAAGATAATCACTCTAATCAGTGATTAAGATGAGGAAAATAATCGTCCTAATTAACGATTATTAAGGTTTAAGATAATCACTCTAATTTGTGATTAAAATGAGGAAAATAATCGTCCTAATTAACGATTATTAAAGTTTAAGATAATCACTCTAATCAGTGATTAAATATGAAAGGTTAAGCTAATCACCCTTATTAGTGATTGAATGAAAAGTTTGAGTTAACCGCTCTAATTAGCGATTAATCGAGAATTGAAATAACCACCTTAATTAGTGATTACGTTTATGATTTTCAAGAGGTCTTAGAAGTTTGCTTCCTAAGTTGAAGGCTTTTGAAAAATAATCTTAATTGAAGATTATTAAGTCATTTAGAGAGAAATGATCAATTTGAGATCAAATTTGGAGATTGTGTTTGGCTAGTTGGAATTTGGCCATTTAAAGTGAGACACGTGAAATGGCCTAAAATTAATTTGGAGATCATAATTACCAATCTAATTATGTCAAATTATATGATTAATCCATTTGAATATGGAGAACACATTTTTAAAATGTAAGATGGATCATCATACAATTTAACTTAGTTAGATTTGCAATTTTTCCTCTTAATTGAGATTGGGTCATTTGATTCATGTACTATGACATATTGGGCCCAACATGCAACATTTGTAACATTGGTTGCTCATTTTATTAAAAAGAATTGTGAAATTATTTATGAACATTATGCATAAACATCTCCATTTTTTTATTAATTGAGTGATGCAACAATTATTTACAAAGAAACTATTATTACAACAATATGTACAAAATCTATGATCTATACAAATCTTCAATCTTGGTCTTCACCATGATGCTCCTTGATCTTCATTCCTTGAATGGGCTTTGGAATTCATGTTTATTTGTGAATTTGTGAAAGTTAAAGATTAATTAACTTCTTTGATTTTGATTTTTTATGACAATTTTTATTGATTTTTATTTACATGATGAAATGAGTCATTTCAAGAGAAACTTAAAAATTTCATGAGTTAATTACTTTATTTCATTTTCCAGATTGCACTTTTGTTCTTGCACTGATTACAAAAATCATAACTTTCTGTATAAAACTTTAAATTGAGCATGTGATACACCTATGGATAGGTCAGTGAGTTATTTATGTTGTCTCAAAATTTCACAAGTATTTAGCGAAAACTTGAATTATGGTGAATTTTATACTCAAACAGGTCAAAACAGGACCTTTATTGAAGTTGTTCTTTGAAATCCAACCTATTAAACTTATTTTGAAGTGAATTTTGGTATGAACATTCTAGATATTTTGAAGAACTAGACTGAAATTTTTCACACGAATTGGATACTTTTAAGACCCTTTTTTATTTATTTCCTTAACTGAAAGGAAAATCAGTTTTCTAAAATTTAGTGATTTACATGAATGGTTTTGTAAAAATGATGTAAAATTGTATTAAATTCATATGAACATTATTTTTATATTTTTGAAAAGCTACTGATGTTTTCTCAAACTTGATGTTTTTAGTTTTATCTAAATGATTTTATTTCAAACGTTTGTGACAGAACAAGCTTAGGTAGTACTGGACAAAATCAGTTTTGCACAACAAAGTTGTATGATTTTTAATAATTTCCAAAAAATTCTTTTTTTAGAAATTCCAAAGCCCATTTTCTGGAAACATCTTGCACTTCATTGGAAAAATATTAAATCCTACAAACTATTCGGATAATACAGACGAAAAATAAAATGAAGCACGAAATTAAAACTGATTATAATTACAGCATCACATTTTATTTTTTATGGAGATGTTTATGCACAACTTGTCTTGAATTTTTTTATGAAAAACATTTTTGGTGATGAATAACAACTTGATTAAGGAAAATCACATAATCACATTGTTTCCTAAGAGTCACCCCATTAGAGGTGACTATTCTAGGTGGGGTGATTTAAGGTTGGGAACCTATTAGGACTTCCACATACCCAAATCACTCCAAAGATTAAAAAAATGATAAGAAGAAAACAAGGAAGAAGTTAGTAGATGATTAAGAAGATGAACAAAAATAAACAAGAGTTTTCACTTTACCTTGCTAGCTCAATGATGTACTTCCTTTTTGCAAATTTTTCTACCTTTTTTTGCGATTTTCTTAATTTCTAAGTGAGTTTCTAAATCCACTTAATTACTAACTTAAACTCTTTTTTGTGTTTTTTTTTCTTCTTTTGATGAACTTCTTTACTTACTAATTATCTTACTAAATTTTACTTTCTTTTCTTAAGTGTGATTTATTTAGAGGAATGGAGTAGAGAAGATGAGAGAAGTAGTGAAATTAAGTTGAACTCTTTTCAACTTGGTTTTGAAGTGAAAAAAAGGAAGGTATTTAGAGAAATGAACGAGGTGAACTAGGGTTTCAAAGAGGTAGAAAATCAGATTTTTCACCCAAAAAATCTGATTTTCTTCATCCTTAATTACCCACACAAAAAGAGGTAGAGAAATATTTAGTCTAAATAGGTTCAGGAAACACACAAAAAGACTAATTGTTTAGTGATCAGTTATTAGACAATCAAATTAATGGGTTCCTTGCAGGTTGTCCATGTTATCTGAATTAATTAGAACAGTTCTTTAGGTCTTGATTAACAATAAATACAAGGTGATAAATATTGCAATCAGGCATATGAAAAAATAATGTTCATGAAAATAAATAGAAATCAGAAATAAAAATAACAAAAGAAAATAATGCAGGGAGTTAGTATAATATATACAATACTTACAGCGCGGGAATATATTAATAGCCTACATCATGAATAGAGTGTTAGTAACTTCAAGAAAATAATAAAAATAAATAAAGAAAGCAAATAAAGTTAGTTAATTTAGTTGACGCTCAGAAATTATACCACCGTCCAGGGTCGTTGATTTGTACGGATCTTGGAAAATTGAATGTTGTTCGAGTCTTAAAAAAGATTTGTTGTTTTGTGAAATATGTTGCGTGGCAATGACAAGAGATTTGATGCACTTGGTTTTGTTTGCCTCGTAAACAAAAATAATGAATCTCGTAGCTTCGTTTTATTATTTGTTTGGTTTCATGAATATAGATGTAGCTAAGGATAAAATAAGATGATGATGATACTGCAGGAATATGAGGTGAAGTGGCGTGAGAATTGTTAGGATTAGGAGGTAGGTAAGTGTTACGGATTGGCAGTAGGTGAATGAAGATGAGTTATGATGAAGGGCGTGTATGATGGAGGTCAGATGGTGGTGATTTGTGTTAGGCGGTGGATATGTATGTGTCGAGTGATTGTGAGGTAAAGAGGTGTGCCGTGGGAATTTTGTAGGTGTTGTGAGTGTTAATTAGTTAGTCCGCAGATGTGAATTGTTAGGAGGATATATATAGGTTTAGGTAATTGGTTTGCAATAGGTTTCCGAAAGTTAGTAGGCTTCTAAAAAGATTTTTATAAAATAGTTAGATAAAGATTTTGAAAACACTTTGGAAAAAAGATGATTTTTTATAAAAAGATTTTAGAAAATAGTTAGACAAAAGATATTTAAAAATATTTTGGAAAAATATTATTTTTATAAAAGATTTTTATTAATAAAACTAATCAATATAATAAATTAATTCTATTAATGAAATTGGGCTAGAAAAGGGTTTTATTAAATTGGGCTTTCATAAAACTGTTTTTAAAAGGTTTTCGTAGATGGGCTTTTAAAAAGTTATTTTAAAACGTTTTAGGAAATTGGCTTATTAAAATTGGTTATAAAAAGATTTTCAGAAATGAGTTAATAAAAAGGGTTAGAAAATGGTTTTGGGCTTAAAACATTTTATTTCAGACTCGTTCTTTATTTTTTCCTTGATCCGGACCAATTTGAGCGGGGTATTGATCATCATAGGGTGCTAAATGGGGAGACACGATTATGTGTCTACAGAAGCCCCCACTTTGACTGAGGTTTGTAAAACCGAATGTCAAAGTATACGTGTCGGGACGGAGAATGATTCTTGATGGTCTGCAATCCAAAATCACTCTTTTACGCCTATACCTGCAAAACAAACAAAAGTTTAAAGAACAGACATGCGTGAAACATATTTGCAAAGTAATTGTAAATTTGCAAAAATGAAATGATATATGGGAAAAAGAATCATGAGCTATTGTCCCGCTCCAAGGCGATTGTAATGAGCTATTGGTCCGCTCCAAGACCGTTGTAATGAACTATTGTCCCGCTCCAAGGCGATTGTAATGAGCTATTGTCCCGCTCCAAGGCTGTTGTAATGAGCTATTGTCCCGCTCCAAGGCTGTTGTAATGAGCTATTGTCCCGCTCCAAGGCTGTTGTGATGAGCTATTGTCCCGCTCCAAGGCTGATGCTGTAGTTGATTCACAGAGTAGCAAGGTTGCGTTTTTGCCAACTTTTGAAAGTTCGAACATGTGAATGCATTTGAGAATTAGGTGTGTGGGCTCCACATGGCCAAGAAGCCCCCAAGCGTGCTGTACAGTACTGTGCGCCAGACGCACAGGCCTGCGCTTGGCGTGGTATGCTGCGCTGGACGCAGATTGTTGTACGTGACACAACGTTGTCGGTGCGTTGGACGCACCATGTATATAGCACTTGTCTTCTGTTGTTAATTTGTAGGGATCCGCAGACCTTGGCGTAATATAGCTTATATAGAGCCGTTTAATGTTGGGTACCTGCGAATACCAATAACATACAGATATACAGACAACAACTAGGTGACATGCATGTGTCCCGTAATGTGGGTGCTAGTGTATGGATAGGAAAAGACCTGACCTATAAATAGTGGCCTCTAGTACTCTAGACTTAAAGGTGCTATCGTGTGTGCATACGTGTGTGTGTATGTGTGTCTCGATGATTGACGCTAGAATCCTATGGCTAAAGACGAAGGATGCAATGTTTTGACACAATGTTTGGACGATGCAAATATATAATGCAAATGTAGAGATATGACACTAATGCAGAGGTATGACACTAATGCAGATGATTTGATCGTTCCATTAGAAGCTTCAAATTTTCGTTTTAGAAAACTGTTTTTGAAATAGGAGAAATGAAAAGGCCCAAGGATGATCCATGTAAGTTATGTTTGATTCGAAATGCGTTGTAGTTGTTACGGGTCTAAGTGAGCCCATAAAACAGTTAGGATCTCGTATGGGTCTGGAGCCCACAATATTTTGTATGGACTCATAATGAAGTCCTTATCAAGGTACACATGGAGCCTATGAAGGATGATTTGTTGGATTTGAATACATTGTAGTCCTCGTAATGCTTGAATTGTGTGCGCTTCGAGTTTCGTATGTCAAGGGCCTAAGTGAGCCCGTGAATAGGTGCAATGTTGCATTTGCGCGGGTTTAAAACCCAAGATTTCACTTATGGACTCGTAATGAAGTCCTTGTCTCAATAGGTCTGGACTCGGAGCCTATGATTTTCTAGGTGGACCAGTGATGAAGCCCCCAGTAAGATGGAATTGATGAAGTATTCAGCTTGATTGCTTGATTTTGAAGATATCTCGTCACGCTTAGCGGAAGTTTCGACCGAAGATTCCATATAGGGTTCCTAAGGCGAAAAAGATAAGAAAGGTCAAAGAAAAGAACACTCAAGGGATGAGGCGCGGTCATAGCACTGAGTGTTGAAAGGTTATGCTAAGGTTGGCTTAGAAGCGATAATGCGGCTTAGAAAAAAGAGGTGATTAGAATAAGAAATGGCAGAGTCATAATGAATCGACTCATGCAATGAGGTAAGCTAATGATGCAGGTTCAAATTCAGTCTAGTTCTAAAGGTAGGGATGAGCATTGTAAATTCAGGATTTGGGAGATCGCGCTTTTCTCATGGGCCTAGGCGAGCCTTAATAATGTGTTTTGAATTAAAATGGCCGGGCCTCAAAAGAGGTTGCCTACATATCCATGATGGAATCAGGCCAGTCGTAGCTCTTAACATTTTAATCGGTGGCCTAGCATTTTACTTTGGATCCATTTGCAATGACTTAGGCGTTGAATTAAGCATTGAATTATAAGAGGTCCCTAGCAAGGGTGGATAATGATGTTGGTTTGGTTTGGTTTAAAGCGGTCGGACCTCGGGGTGAGGCTCCCTACGTATCTTTAGCAGAATCAGACCATTCGTAGTTCAGGCTAATGAATGAGAAGGTGCCCTGACTTTTGCCTAAGTCGCCCTTATGGGTTTTCGACCTAGCAGACTTTGGTTTGTCTTTTATGGCTTATTGGAATTCAATGTGGCTGGTTGCCGGTTGAGAAAATACCTTTGACAAAGCTATTGATGGGCTTATTTACAACACTTCTTTTTTTTTTTTTCATATTTTGCACTTTTTGTTTCATTTTTTTTTTTTTTTTTTTTTTTTTTTTGCGTTGATGCTTGTTTTGTTGCGCTTTTTTTTACTTGCCCTTTACATTGAATTGTTGTCAAGTGTACTTCTCATGAGGTAGGTTAAAGGGAGAGGGGCGTTATGCATTTGAAATGGAAGAATAGTTGTAGTGAAGGGAGGAACGCCTCTTTTATACCAATTTGTTCATTGCCTTTATTTGAATAGTCATGAGAATTAGAAATTCATTTCCTTTAAGGCGACAATCGTGATTTTCATTGATGCTCATTAGTACAAGGTTAGAAAAGAAATACTCATTTATTATTTGAAAGTTATGAGTACATGCAATGAAAGGGAAATCCTATATTAGACTGGGCGAATAAGAGAAATGAAACAGAAAATGGAATTTCAAGTCTAGACCCCAACGTCACGTGACGAAACAGCTTCGTTGCTTCGATCTTCAGGAGGTCTCTTTCTAAACGAAAAGAGAAGAAGTGTATTTTTTCGTGCTGATTGGATCGAAGAGAGTCCAAATGCTTTATTGAGCAGAGAATTTTTCGGGAAGTTTCCCCTTCAGTTTGGTGTTATCAGTAGGTTCAAAATAGGAATTTGCATTAGTTACCCTATGAATGACATTCTCCATTTTCTTGTTGAATCCAGGAGATTCACCTGACTCGACCTTCTCAAGCCTTATAGTTATTTCTTCCATCATACTAGACATCTTGACTAAGGCTCTAGCCATTTCAGCGACTTGTTGTTCGGTATTCGATGGATTACCCATTTCAGTGTTGCTTGATTTCTACATAGATCATCAAAGGAGATTTAGATATGGAATGATGATGGGGAGAGAGAAATGGAATGAAAGAATGTATGTTTGTTTAAAAGTTGAGCTTCTAGGAACAAATCTGAATATCCTAAATGCATGATGTTTTTTTGGATGCACCTAGACCTAATGCATGTATGAATGACTTTTTTGGATGCACCTAGACCTAATGCATGTATGTATGACTCTTTCGGATGCACCTAGACCTAATGCATGACCCTATCTATGCGTTCGAACCTGTAAATGCTGCCTACATATCCCAAAAGAGGGAATCAGATTGCTTGTAGTTCGGAACTACTAAATGCGGAATGCATGAGATGAAATAGAGAGTATGGATGCAATGAGACTCCTTAAATGCCTAATAACTCTAGTTATGCATGAAGTGTATGAATGATAGACTATGCAATGCAAAAGGATTCTAATATGCATGCAGTCCTAATTGATATGAAATTCTAAAGACTTCAGAATCCTAGACTTGATAGACTTCTAATGACGTTAGAATTCTAGACTTGACGACTATCAAGGATGCTAGACTTCTAATATGCATGAGACTCTAGTGGACCTAGACTCCTAAAGTGAGTGGATTCAAACGGTTTTAGACTCCTAATATGGGCGGAACTCTAATGGACCCGAAACTCCAAAGACGAACGGAATTCTAATGGATTTAGACTCCTAGGATGGATAGAATTCTAACGATTTTAGACTCCTATTATGCATGGACTTTTTTATGGATTATAGACTTCTAAGATGGCAAGAATCCTAAAGACCCTAGACTTCTTAGATGGGTGAACCTAGACAGGATTAAGACTCCTAGCACGGATAGAGTTAGACGGGGTTAAGAACTCTAAATGGAATGAAACTGGATGAATCTAGACATTTCGGTCAGACGGACTTCTAGTGCAGTTAGAATTCCTAAGCGGATGAGACTTTTACAACAAGATGGACGCTAAAAGGAATCCTAGACGATGTACACAAATGATGGATAATATACATAGATAGATAGGATAGAGATCAATGATGAATTTTCGAAAAAAGATATGTGATAGGAAAAAAGATGGATATTTTTTTTTTGAAAAAAAGGTGGAGATAGAATTTTTGAAGTAGATAGGAGATCGAAGATGGGATGAAATTTTGAAAAAGATAGGAGAATAATTTTGAAGAAAAAAAAAAGATGGGAGATGTAGTTTGGTAAAGGATGAGGATAGAATTTTCGAAAAAGATAGGATTTGAAAAAAAAAAAACATGAGATAAAGTTTTCGAAATAGATTAAGATATTAAAAAAAAAGATGGAGATTTTTTCGTTTTTGATGAAAAAAAAAATCTAATTATCCTATGTTTTAATGAGAAAAAGGAAAGATGCACGTGAGGATCAAGAAGGTAATGACTCGGCACGCAGGCCAAGCCTGCGCTGGGCACGGAGAGTAGCGCTGCGCGCTAAAAGCTGTGTTGGACGCAGAGGAGGTATTGCGCGGGACGCGAGTGAAGAGCGTCAGACGCAGCTTGGGTGCGCTCAGCGCAGCGGAAGCGAGACACGATTTGTTCAATTCAGCTCGACACGTAGATGCGTTCGGTAGTTTTGACTCGAAACTCGCGTAGCACCAAAGCAATTAGATACAAGCACACGCAAATATGCACATGTAGGATAACGAGTAGAATAATTGCTTATTACTGCGGTGATATTGCTGCGGTTTTACCCATACGCAGCAATATATCACGTAAAAAGAAAAGGAAAAATATAAAATAACCATATTGCTGCGGTTTTGGCAGAAAACAGCAGCAATATGGTTTTAACGGAAAATTTTTAAAATTTTTTTGACTATTTGACCAAATATATTGCTGCGGTTTCTGACAATAACCGCAGCAATATATTAAAATTAAATTAAAAAAATATTATATTAATCTATTGCTGCGGTTCCTTCTAAAAACCGCAGCAATAGGGTCATTAGGGTTTAATAAAATGGGCGTCGTTTCGTCCCTCCTCATTCCTCACTTTCACTTTCACAGTAACACTCCTCTATCTCTCCTCACCCTCTCTTCACCTAACAACGACCGGTACTTCCTCCCTTCCTCACGCCACCGGCACTTCCTCCCTCGTCCTCGTCCTCGTTCAGATCTCCATCAACACTCGTTCTCGTCCTCGTTCGTTCGTTCGTTCGTTCCTCGTCCTCGTCCTCGTTCGTTCGTTCGTTCAGATCTCCATCAACACCGGCCATCAACACTCGTTCTCGTCCTCGTTCGTTCGTTCGTTCCTCGTCCTCGTCCTCGTTCGTTCGTTCAGATCTCCATCAACACTCGTTCACTCTCCTCGTCGTTCACCATCCGGATTTTCACTTCGAATCCGGTTCTTCCTCGTTTTCTTCGATTCCCCTCGTTTTCTTCTTCGGTTGGCAAGGAGATCTATTTTTTCTTTTTTTTTTTTTCGCTCGTTTTTCGTTTTCTTTTTTTCGTTTTCTTTTTTTTCGTTTTTTAGATATGTTTGTAGATTTTTGTTTTAGGATTTTTTTTTATTTTCAGTTTCTTATTTTTTGTAATATATTTTTTGTTTTTTATACATTGTGTTGCTTTAGTTGTGTTCATCTTCTTGAATGATTGAGTGATGTTTGCATTTTTTTTACATAAAAAATTTGTGTTTGAAACTGGTATTGCAATTATTTGAGAAAGTTTTGTTTATCATTACTTTGAATTTGTTGTGTTTTATTTTTTTCAGCATTTTTATTTATCAAATTTGATGACAAAATGCAAAAAAAAAAAAATTTTTTTTTTACCTGTATTAGTACCTATTGCTGCGGTTTTCGCTAGGAACCGCAGCAATATGCCTATTATTTATAATTAACTACAAGATATTGTTTGCGGTTTTTCCTAGAAACCGCAGCAATATACTTTATTTTTATAATAAAAAATATTTATATTGCTGCGGTTTTTCCCAGAAACCGCAGCAATATGTTGTAATATTGCTGTGGTTTAAAACCGCAGCAACAGTTTAATTACCTATTGCTGCGCCGTTAATTGCTGCGCGGCAAAACCGCCGCAATAGACCACTTAATAACCGCAGCAATAAGCATTTATTCTACTAGTGTGATATGCAAAGTTCTCAACCTATAGTCCAGTTCTATGTTTGAAACTATGGTCAGGTTTAGGTTAAGGCTGAAAAGGGTCCATGACTAAGAGATTGATCCAACGCTTCGTACCCCTGCTTAAAGAGGTGGCCACGTGTAAGACGCACTCCAGTCTCAAGTCAGGAACAAGAGAACAATGTCATGGTTGGGCAGGTTTGCTTATGACTAAGATCCAACACTATCGCTCAGGAAGCTTTTTGGAAGGACAAAGCGCAAACCCCCCGGGGGTGACCTCACACATAGAACATGTGCTAATGCGGCAAGGTAGATTGTCCTTATGGTGGCTGAACAATAGCCATGCACATGCAAAACAGTATATTGTTCTAAGGCATAAAAATAAGAATGAATCGTATTTTTCAAGTTTCACCCACTCATTTAAAAAAATCTTTTTTTTTTTTTTAAATCCTCCCCAGTGGAGTCGCCAAATTGTAGGCGTAGGATTTTTGAATTCCTTTAATGCCTACACGCGGTGCGAGCGCGTTTATTTGACTACCCCATTGTTAAGGTTTTATTAAAAATATGTTTTGGAAGTCGCCAACAATTCTTTAAAGGAAAAATCATAAACCTAATTGGATATGGGAAAAACATAGGGACAAATTATCCAATGTAGATTTCCCCGTCATGACTCCATAGATGGTCAAAGTGAACCAAAGATTGAGTTCGGGGGTGAGGGTACGAATATAGTCATAATGAACCACATTCGCCCAAAGTTGGCCTCCACTAAATATCGATTCATTGCAGACTTTATGTCAAAGAATAATCAAATAATGTTTTAAAGCACCCTAAAAATATTTAGTCTAAATAGGTTCAGGAAACACACAAAAAAACCAATTGTTTAGTGATCAGTTATTAGACAATCAAATTAATGGGTTCCTGTCCATGTTATCTGAATTAATTAGAACAGTTCTTTAGGTCTTGATTAACAATAAATACAAGGTGATAAATATTGCAATCAGGCATATAAAAAAATAATGTTCATGAAAATAAATAGAAATAAGAAATAAAAATAACAAAAGAAAATAATGCAGGGAGTTAGTATAATATATACAATACTTACAAAGCGAATATATTAATAGCCTACATCATGAATAGAGTGTTAGTAACTTCAAGAAAATAATAAAAATAAATAAAGAAAGCAAATAAAGTTAGTTAATTTAGTTGACCCTCAGAAATTATACCACCGTCCGGGTTGTTGATTTGTACGGATCTTGAAAAATTGAATGTTGTTCGAGTCTTAAAAAAGATTTGTTGTTTTGTGAAATATGTTGCGTGGCAATGACAAGAGATTTGATGCACTTGGTTTTGTTTGCCTCGTAAACAAAAATAATGAATCTCGTAGCTTCGTTTTATTATTTGTTTGGTTTCATGAATATAGATGTAGCTAAGGAGAAAATAAGATGATGATGATACTGCAGGAATATGTGGTGAAGTGGCGTGAGAATTGTTAGGATTAGGAGGTAGGTAAGTGTTGCGGATTGGCAGTAGGTGAATGAAGATGAGTTATGATGAAGGGCGTGTATGATGGAGGTCAGATGGTGGTGATTTGTGTTAGGCGGTGGATATGTATGTGTCGAGTGATTGTGAGGTAAAGAGGTGTGCCGTGGGAATTTTGTAGGGGTTGTGAGTGTTAATTAGTTAGTCCGCTGATGTGAATTGTTAGGAGGATATATATAGGTTTAGGTAATTGGGTTGCAATAAGTTTCCGAAAGTTAGTAGGCTTCTAAAAAGATTTTTATAAAATAGTTAGATAAAGATTTTTTAAAAACACTTTGAAAAAAGTTGATTTTTTTTAAAATGATTTTAAAAAGGAGTTAGACAAAAGATATTTAAAAACATGTTGGAAAAAGATTATTTTTATAAAAGATTTTTATTAATAAAACTAATCAATATAATTACTTAATTCTATTAATTAAATTGGGCTAGAAAAGGGGTTTTATTAAATTGGGCTTTTATAAAACTGTTTTTAAAAGGTTTTTGTAGATGGGCTTTTAAAAAGTTATTTTAAAACGTTTTAGGAAATGGGCTTATTAAAATTGGTTATAAAAAGGTTTTCAGAAATGAGTTAATAAAGAGGGTTAGAAAATAGTTTTGGGTTTAAAACATTTTATTTCAGACTCGTTCTTTATTTTTCCTTGATCCGGACCAATTGGAGCGGGGTATTGATCATCATAGGGTGCTAAATGGGGAGACATGATTATGTGTCTACAATAATACTACGATCTTACCATGCACTGCAGCACTGGACAAGAAATGTAGTTACTGACTTCTAACATCTTAGTGGAGGCAACAAGTATTTCAAGAAGGCCTACGAAAGGGATTTAGAGAAGTAGATAGTTTGATGATCCTATAGTATCAAATTACAGACCTAGTATCAATGAAGAATGAAGAAACTAAGAGAGGAAGACTTTGAGATTTCAATGGAGAATTAAAACGGCTGCTATAGTGCTATGAGGAGGACATGAGTCATGAGGCTAGGGTTTTTCTCTCACTAATTTTGTACGTTAGTTTAGTGGGCTTACTCATTCATTTTTCTTTTTCAGTTTTTTTAATCCATTAGGCCTTTAATGAGATTGAGAGGCAAATTCACACGCGGACCTGCTTAAATTCATTAGGCCTATAACAAGTGGGCCTGCTTAAACTTAAATTCACACGCTGCACCACAGTGCACAACACACATGCACAACAGGCCGACACACTTCATTTATTTATTTAAATTATTGAGTCGTACCGGGCCAAAAAGCGGTCCAGCACCCCTGCCCATAGTCCGGCCCGAAATATATTCGGGCCACCAAGTCCATGCCCAAATCCCAACTTCAGGCCAGATTTTGCTGCCCAATCCCGCTGATTTTTCGGGTCGGGTCGGGCTTGCGGATCGGGCTCAGTTTGATCAGCTTTAGATAATCTCACGAGTTGTTAGTTATTCTGCCTGTGTCAAAGAGGGTTATGGCAGTAACCTGGAATGTTCATGTTGTGGGGGGTTTCTAACTATGGTTGGATTTCTATCCTTCTTATACATAGTTGGTGTGAAGACTTAGTTCTCTGTGGCTGTTGTTTGTGCTGAATTTGATGATGTGCTTATGTCTTCTTGATTGCGCTTTGTTGGATGAATCTCATGATATCATTGATGATTTGTTGGTCATTAGTATGATTGTTTTGTAGTCATGATTACGTGTTTGCAATCTGATTCTCTCAGGTGTCTCTCCTAGGAATGTTGATGTGTAGTTCAATAAAGGAGTAACAAAAGATTGATTCTCTAAACTAGCAAGTCCAGTCTTGTTTGTAACCTTCGTGGTTAGGAATTTGTCTTTTTTTATTGGCTATGTTAGTCTTGGGGGTTGTTCTCTAGAGGGGATGGGCAATTCACAAGGGGGTATCATGACTTCTGGTTGGAGCTAATGCTTAGAGAAGAGCAAGGTTAAGTGTGACTCATTGGTGATATATCATACTTGTTGTGTATGTTTCTCGCCGGACCATAGTTGATACCTTGGTCGTGTGTTGACTGTCAATAAATTTCGAAGTTGTAAGCGTGAAAACCCGAGGGCAAGATACATGTTTCAGAGGTTCATTAATGTTTTGGTATTGACCTATGTAGTTGTCTCACCTGTTGTTAAGTTTACCTAGGCTAGTGCGTGTTTGCATTAGCATCTTGTTATCTGATTGTGTAGCAAATTGATTCGTAAAGTGCATACTTTAATGTCATCTTAGAGGAGGAAGAGTCATTAGATCTTTTGGGACTTAGAGTTACCTTGTGAGGTTTCCTTGGTGAGTAGACTTGAATGGTCTGTAGGTGGTCTATGGTTTATACTACCTGTATTGTTACTTTGTTAATTCTATGTGATGAACTAAGTTTGTTTATTGGCTTACCATGATTGCATCTAATTTGTGTGATATTGATTAAATTGACATTGTTTGGTGAACATGTGACTATGATTGATCTTATGTCTTTGGTGTTCACACAACTTGATTTATTATGAAACTGAAGGTTTCAATTCTTAAGCTAAGTTGGAAGTTGGAGATGAGGTAATTCATGTGGTTCATGGATGTAAAGCAAAAATGTTGGTAAAGGTACCTTTTATCTCAATCTTGTTCAGAGAATATGGTGTGTAACAGGTCCAACTAGAATGTTGAATAGTTAGCATGAACTGTTATATTCTGTGCACATATTTATGAATCGTCGTTATTAGAAAGTGATTTTCTAAATGATTATGCTTATATATTTATAAGTGTATATGTTGGCATATTGTTCTTGACTTGTTGCTTTGTTGAGAAGATGCAAAGTAAGATGGGTTGCAGAGTCAACCATGAGAATGGGTCATTGAGTTGAACTGGTTGAGTCAAGAAGCCGATTGATGAAGAAATCCTGGGCATGTTACCCGTTGTGAGGGTAATTAAATTCTCACTTATTTACGGTGTGATGTTTCAGGTACTTATGTACATTGTCATGAAGAGGCAATGGAGGCACATATGGACAAGAGCATGCACGGGTTGGTGTTTTGTTCACCGAGATGACCTGATGGATGCTTTTAAGGTCCCGTGATGGGACTTGCCGTGCTCACATGGGGTCACATAACCATAACCAGTTTAGTGGCTCAGCTAGTTCAAACTTAATGGATGTGTGAGGATTTGGTGGTTTGATTAGTGAACTTGATGATATAGTGACAGGATAACCTATTACCTTTGTGGTGGTTCAATTTATTTGAGCTTGATGGATTGATGAATCTATAACCTTTGTGGTGGTTCAACTGGCAATTGAACTTGATAGATTAATAGATATCAGGTTGGATAGTGATTGTCTTTAATGTGTCTAGACTTAGTTATACAGAGATCCTGAGATTGGATAGTTATGAGATGGGACTTATAGACACACCGTGACATACAATGTGATGTTGTATGTGGCATACAATGAGATGTTGTATGTGAGGTTGAGCATAATAACTCTTAATGTTTCCATATCCCAGGATTGGGTGGTCCTTGGAAGGGACTTGATGGTTACACCGTTGTGATGCCTTGTGCATGATCTCACATGGTCGGTATCATAGTACTGTAAAAGGGATGGTCTACTTTATTTGTTCAAACTTGATGGATCGTAATAGTGTGGTATCCGAATTTTTGACTGTCTTAATTAACGGTCTGAATCCCACGAAAGTCTCACATTGGACTATGAGTTTTAGAAAACTTGGAAGTCGCCACCCTATTAATATTTGAATATGGACAGATTTATTTAATAAATCGTTTTAAAATCAATTTCAAGAAATATCATTTAAAACGATGATGACTTCATATGGATAAGACTTTTATGAAAATTGGTCTTTCATGCCATGAGATAGGGTTCGGGGTTTAGGTTAAGAGGTGCGAACGTCTGGAACTCGTCTCCTCTTCCGTTCTACAGAACGAGCTCTTACTAAATGCGTTATTTTCCATTTTAAAGTAATCATGGCTATTCAAAAGAAAGAAAAATCACATAATTTGCACATATACACATCAACCATTTTTATTTAGGACCAATATATCATTTGTACATGGTAGGTTTGAGCACTGAAGTTGCACTACGTACCAATCATTACGGGATTGGAATACACTCATGGATCAAAACCGTCGTAGTTCGAGCTTATGTCTCACCCTAAATGGCCAATTCCACTGGGGAAAGAAGAGGAGAGAATAGATTATGAATAACTCACCTTTAGAATTAAACAAATCTATCTAAAATGAGGTAATCACTCCAATTAGTGATTGAAATGGGATTGAGATAATCACTTTAATTAGTGATAAAATATGAAGGATTAAGATAATCACCTTAATTAGTGATTAAAAATGGAGGTTAAGATAATCACCCTAATTAGTAATTAAACTTAAAAGGAAAGATAATCACCTTGATTAGTGACTAACAATGAAGGTTAGGAAGTAATCACCCTAATTGATAATTATTCAAGGTTTAGGTTAATCACTCCAATTAGTGATTACATGAGAAAAACAATCTTCCTAATTAACGATTATTAAGGTTTAAGATAATCACTCTAATTAATGATTAAATGAGGAAAATAATCGTCCTAATTAACGATTATTAAGGTTTAAGATAATCACTCTAATCAGTGATTAAGATGAGGAAAATAATCGTCCTAATTAACGATTATTAAGGTTTAAGATAATCACTCTAATTAGTGATTAAAATGAGGAAAATAATCGTCCTAATTAACGATTATTAAAGTTTAAGATAATCACTCTAATCAGTGATTAAATATGATGAAAGGTTAAGCTAATCACCCTTATTAGTGATTGAATGAAAAGTTTGAGTTAACCGCTCTAATTAGCGATTAATCGAGGATTGAAATAACCACCTTAATTAGTGATTATGTTTATGATTTTCAAGAGGTCTTAGAAGTTTGCTTCCTAAGTTGAAGGCTTTTGAAAAATAATCTTAATTGAAGATTATTAAGTCATTTAGAGAGAAATGATCAATTTGAGATCAAATTTGGAGATTGTGTTTGGCTAGTTGGAATTTGGCCATTTAAAGTGAGACACGTGAAATGGCCTAAAATCAATTTGGAGATCATAATTACCAATCTAATTATGTCAAATTATATGATTAATCCATTTGAATATGAAGAACACATTTTTAAAATGTAAGATGGATCATCATACAATTTAACTTAGTTAGATTTGCAATTTTTCCTCTTAATTGAGATTGGGTCATTTGATTCATGTACTATGACATATTGGGCCCAACATGCAACATTTGTAACATTGGTTGCTCATTTTATTAAAAAGAATTGTGAAATTAATTATGAACATTATGCATAAACATCTCCATTTTTTTTATTAATTGAGTGATGCAACAATTATTTACAAAGAAACTATTATTACAACAATATGTACAAAATCTATGATCTATACAAATCTTCAATCTTGGTCTTCACCATGATGCTCCTTGATCTTCATCTCCTTGAATGGGCTTTGGAATTCATGTTTATTTGTGAATTTGTGAAAGTTAAAGATTAATTAACTTCTTTGATTTTGATTTTTTATGACAATTTTTATTGATTTTTATTTACATGATGAAATGAGTCATTTCAAGAGAAACTTAAAAATTTCATGATATTTTTATTCACATTTTCGAATGAAGAAAATATTTTTTTTTATGAAAGTTGAGTTAATTACTTTATTTCATTTTCCAGATTGCACTTTTGTTCTTGCACAGATTACAAAAATCATAGCTTTCTGTATAAAACGTTAAATTGAGCATGTGATACACCTATAGATAGGTCAGTGAGTTATTTATGTTGTGTCAAAATTTCACAAGTATTTAGCGAAAACATGAATTATGGTGAATTTTATACTCAAATAGGTCAAAACAAGACCTTTATTGAAGTTGTTCTTTGAAATCCAACCTATTGAACTTATTTTGAAGCGAATTTTGGTATGAACATTCTAGATATTTTTAAGAACTAGACTGAAAAGTTTCACACGAATTGGATACTTTTAAGACCCTTTTTTATTTATTTCCTTAACTGAAAGGAAAATCAGTTTTGTGAAATTTAGTGATTTACATGAATGGTTTTATAAAAATGATATAAAATTGTATTAAATTCATATGAACATTATTTTTATATTTTTGAAAAGCTACTGATGTTTTCTCAAACTTGATGTTTTTAGTTTTATCTAAATGATTTTATTTCAAACGTTTTTGACAGAACAAGTTTAGGTAGTACTGGACAAAATCAGTTTTGCACAACAAAGTTGTATGATTTTTAATTATTTCCAAAAAATTCTTTTTTTAGAAATTCCAAAGCCCATTTTCTGAAAACATCTTGCACTTCATTGGAAAAATATTAAATCCTACAAAATATTCGGATAATACAGACGAAAAATAAAATGAAGCACGAAATTAAAACTGATTATAATTACAGCATCACATTTTATTTTTTATGGAGATGTTTATGCACAACTTGTCTTGAATTTTTTTATGAAAAACATTTTTGGTGATGAATAACAACTTGATTAAGGAAAATCACATAATCACATTGTTTCCTAAGAGTCACCCCATTAGAGGTGACTATTCTAGGTGGGGTGATTTAAGGTTGGGAACCTATTAGGACTTCCACATACCCAAATCACTCCAAAGATTAAAAAAATGATAAGAAGAAAACAAGGAAGAAGTTAGTAGATGATTAAGAAGATGAACAAAAATAAACAAGAGTTTCCACTTTACCTTGCTAGCTTAATGATGTACTTCCTTTTTACAAATTTTTCTACCTTTTTTTGCGATTTTCTTAATTTCTAAGTGAGTTTCTAAATCCACTTAATTACTAACTTAAACTCTTTTTTGTGTTTTTTTCTTCTTTTGATGAACTTCTTTACTTACTAATTATCTTACTAAATTTTACTTTCTTTTCTGAAGTGTGATTTATATAGAGGAATGGAGTAGAGAAGATGAGAGAAGTAGTGAAATTAAGTTGAACTCTTTTCAACTTGGTTTTGAAGTGAAAAAAAGGAAGGTATTTATAGAGAAATGAACGAGGTGAACTAGGGTTTCAAAGAGGTAGAAAATCAGATTTTTCACCCAAAAAATCTGATTTTCTTCATCTTTAATTACCCTAATGACATCACTCTAATGACCTCACCCTAATGACATCATCAAATCTCATTGGAAACACAAATATTCTTATTCCTTTTTTGGATTTTCTCATAAATGAAGCAAGATCAGATTTTCAGAAAATATTATTCCCTAAACATCCTAATACGTAAAAAAAAATGCATCGAAAAACGTGCAAAACAAACTGATTAGGATGCTGCGCCTAGCGCAACGTCCTGCGCTAGACACGGCCGTGCGCTAGGCGCACGAGCTGCGTCTAGCGCAGGAGCTCGTTGTGCGTGGCGGCGCATGATCATGCGTCCGGCGCATGGTCTTGTGCCGCACACGCAGTTCGAATCTTCCGAAAAAAATCGGATCCTTGACTCTTACACTTTGGATTTGATTCTTATTCTTATTCTTTTTCATGATTTTTATTCTCTAACTAATGGATAAAGGATGTGTTTAGTGGATAAATATTATATTCTTATTCTTTATCCAATGAACAATGACTTGACCATCAAGAAAACTGATTAATGTCGGTTTTGGGATACGACTAAAATCCCGACGCCTAAGCGCGACTCGTTTTTCGTTTTTCCGAAAGACTAACTTCAGATAATTAACGAAAATTCGTCAAATTAGTGAAAACGAGCATGATTATACTACGAATCATTTTATTAACACGGTGATTGTAGCTATTGACTACGACTCACGGAAAATTACGTTTCTAAGCCGAGACTGCACGACTAATACACAAAAAACGAAAAACCATACAACGGAATGAAACTCGTGCTCCGGGGCGAAACACGCATTAGACGGGGTGCGCGCTCCACAATGCATGATGGTTTTCGTTATTTTTATTTCTTTTCAAAATCTTTATTTACCCGAAAAAGGGGTGCAAAATTTGGTGTCTACAAAATGCCCCACATTGGTCGAATTTTGGAGGAAATGATGACCAATGTTTGAGAAAGACACAAATTTTGACAGAAAATTATTTTTGAGATAATATATTCTACATAGAAAATAGTTATCATCAGTGCTATTTTGAAAACATGATTTGCGACTTCAGTTGACGCTTTAAGTAGAAAATCCCAGTTAATTTTCTAAAATGGGAAATGCGACTTTATCGTCGTCTTAGATAGAAAATCCCAATTAATTATCTAAAATTGAAAATGCGACTTTATCGTTGTCTTAAGTAGAAAACCCTTATTAATTTTCTGAAGTTTTGAATGCGACTTTAACGTCGTCTTAGATAGAAAATCCCAATTAATTTTCTAAAATTTGAAACGCGACTTTATCGTCGTCTTAAGTAGAAAATCCCAATTAATTTTCTAAATTTTGAAAATGCAACTTTAACATCGTCTTAAATAGAAAATCCCAATTAATTTTCTAAACATTGAAAACGCGACTTTATTGTCGTTTTTTTTCAGTCTTATGGATTTGTCTTTTGTTAATGTGAGAAATTCCGACAATTAACAGGTCGACTCCAGTTTTTACAGTTTTTCATTGCCTTGATGACAAACAAGTTGTCAAGTCACCATTACTTACTTTTTATGACTCCATGTGTTATCATGTCACCTTAAATTAGGACATTGTCAGGTCATGTCACCTTAGAGTGATGCATTGTTAAGTCATGTCACCTTAAAGGGTTGACCGAAGGTTATTACCCTCTAGATAAACTATGGTGGACCAAATCATCATGTGGCAAAATTTTTTATCTGTTTTTCCGAAATCTTTCTGAAAATTTTTCATGCATAATGCTTATTAGCTTTATTGGAAAATGATGATCACTATATAAAATAGATTGATCATGGTTATTATTTTGGATGATCATTAGGAAAAAGGATTGTATCAACGTTCTTGATTCATCATTGACACAGTTTTTTTTATGTTCGACTTCAACAAAAATTGCCATACTAGAAATGCTTGGTCATTAACCATGGTGAAAGATGCTCCTTATTATCCTATGGACAATACTCAAACTTATTATCCATGGCATGAATCATGGATGATCATCTTTTCCATCTATAAAAGGGGCATGGTTCTTCATTTCCAAATGCACCACTTCCACTACTCCAATCTTCTTTCTAATTTTTATTCTTTCACAAAATGGTTCTTACTTATGAAGAAGCTAATGAATGCGGAGTCGGGTGAAAAAACAACTCTCGGGGTCACAAAGAATTTGGAGCAACCAAGGCAATCTTTTTCTTCTTCCCACTTCACTAAGGCTCTTATGCCTTTGCTTTCTCTTTCCATCTGTTATGACATGATTCATGCTGCTTCCCAATTTTAGGACGAAACTCGTCATGTCTTCCGCTTTGGAGACCGGGAGATTGTGCCTCTTGTTGAAGAGGTCGAGGGTTTGCTAGGCTTATCATCTAGTGGTCCAGTTATTACACCTAGATCTCCTATAAGGATCTCGGGAGATTTATCAACTATTTTATATCTTCTTGAAAATCTTCATGGCAACTACCTACAATATGGTGAGGTATTTCTTCTCAACTTATTGTTGACTTTTCAATTTGGCACTTGGCAATTCTCTAACAATGCCAACTATAGGATTGCCAGAGAAAATGCTTGCATTCTTATGATTTCGGGAAGTACCCTCTCTAAATGGTCTTTAAACACATGCCATGTTTGGTGTCTTTCACTTATTCCTCAAATCGTTAGTGGGGGTCGTCTTGGACCACTTATTTTGGGGGAAATGTTTCTTGGCTTAGATGAACTCAAAAGAAAACCCTAAAGTTTCGTGAAGGGATGTCCATTAGCCCTTCATTTATGGTTATTGGAAAAATTTTCTCTCATGAAACCCCACAAGAGTTTTACTTACAAAACTAGTCATGTCCGGGAGAGAGGTCTTCTTCCTTTCTTCTATCAGGTTAGCAAAAATAGTGGGTGGGAGGATTTTTTTTCTGCAGCAAGACATAAAGTGGGTCACAAGCCACCTTGGCATTAGTGCAATTGTATATTGCAATTTTGGTCGTAGAGGTGTGCAACTACCGGGGATTTGCCAGGTCACTTTCTACCTTCCATGGAGGTGTCTAAGGCAAATTAGTTGGAGGCAACATAACATTCCCGCCACCTTGTACCACTTATGAGACTGATATGAGTGGTATTCAGAGAATGCCTACTATATGGCAGGGAGCTAAAATTATATCAGCGTTATCTGAACCTCACTTTCCACTGATTGATGAAGATTACCTTCAATGGCTTCTGGCGGATATTGGTCAAGATAATGATTCAGACGGGCCTACCATGAAGAGGAGAAGGGTTTGCGAGAAATATCATGTTGTTTTTTTTTCCATGTTGTTTTTTATTTTTTATTTTTTTTTATTTTTTAAGTTTTTAAGAAATGAAGGTTTTATGTCTTTTTATGTATGAAATGAAGTACCCCAGTTGGGATGAATAAAAAAGATCTGTTTGTGAGAATTATCTGCTTGTGAGAAATTCAATGTGAACACAATTCTAAACACGTGCACACTTTAACATTAAATATGACATGCAAATTATAATTAATCAATCATATGACACATAAAAGCATGACATATAAAACCTTAACAATTAAAAGCACATTTCATCATTTTTCTTTTTCTCTTATTTTTCTTCTTTCTACTTTTTTTTTTTCGTTTTTTTCGTTTTTCTTTTCGTTTTTTTTTTTTTTTTTGGATTTTTGCATACATCATATGAATATCTAGAAACACATGGCTTGTTTATTTAGAACAAACACATACAATACAAGATCCACAAATTGCTTGGTTACTTGACCATGGCAATTACAATTACTTTGATGCCTAAGCGTAATATTTCTTCAACTGATCAAGATTAGTGAAATGGGTGAATTCATACCCATCAAAATCCATTAGCTTTACTGCTCCGGCCGTGGTGACATGCTTTACTAGGTTTGGCCCAGACCAGTTTGGCTTGAATTTTCCTCGAGGATCATGCAACGGAGCTCTATTTTCCTTTAAGACTAGATCACCTTCTTGAATGTCTCTATCTCGAACACTTTTGTTAAATGCACGAGCAATTCTCCGCTGATAGAGTTGAATGTTATGCAATGCTTGTAGTCGGCGCTCATTTACAAATGCAAGCTCATTATAACGAGTTTTGTACCATTGGTCTTCTGAAATTTCACTTTCTGCTATGACCCTGAGAGATTGTATCTCCACCTCAACCGGTAGGACCGGCTCCATCCCATAAACCAAAGAATACGGAGTTCTTCCTGTTGGAGTCCTGATTGATATCCTATATATCCCTAGAGGGCGTATGGGAGTTTGTCATGCCATTCCCTAGTCTTTTCAGTCATCTTGGCAACAATAGTCTTGATTGTCTTATTGGCTGCTTCCACCGCTCCATTTGTTTGGGGACGATAAGGTGAGGACTGATGATGCTTGATTGCATATTTTGCGAGAGTGGTCTTCAGATGACCCTCAAATTGTGATCCATTATCAGATATGATTTCAAAAGGTATGCCATACCGACAGATAATGTTGTTAATCACAAATTTCGAGACTTGCTTTGCCCCTAACTTTGAAAATGATGCAGCTTCAACCCACTTCGAAAAGTAATCAATTGCTACAAGAATATATTGATGCCCATTTGAAGCCTTCGGATGAATTTGTCCGATTATGTCTATGCCCCAACTTGAAAATTGCCAAGGAGAGGTCATATTATGTAGTGATACAGGTGGCATATGATTGAGATTAGCAAATATCTGACATTGCTTGCAGGCACGGACAAAGCTGATGCAATCACCCTCTAGAGTACTCCTATAGAAACCTGCTCGTAAAATTTTACGAGCCAACATTCTTCCGTTCATATGGGGTCCACATTCTCCTCCATGAACTTCTTTCATGATGGCTTGCTTTTCGCTGTCATTCACGCAGAGTTACAAAGCACCATCAAACCCCTTGTGATATAGCCTGCCTTTTAGAATGAGAAAATAAGCAGCTAGCTTTCTGATGGCTATGCGGTCCTTCTTGCCACTTCCCTCTGGATATTGCATTGTTTCCAGAAAATTCTTGATATCCTTATACCAGACATCATCGTCTTCTTGTTGAGCCAGCGTGGAGACAACTTGTGCTACCGTCACTGTAGGTCCCTTCCTTTCTTCAATTAAAACTGACTGGACCTTTGTACCATTTTTCCATGTTAAATTAACAGCGAGATTGGCTAAAGCATCAGTGAAACTATTTTGTTCCCGAGGAAGATGTTTGAAGCTGATATCATCAAAATAAGGGATCAATTCTTGAAGGTACTCTGTGTAGAGCTGAAGTCTCTCATCTCTAACCCTCCAAATTCCTATTGTCTGAGATATGATGAGATTAGAATCTCCATACACAGTGAGATGTCTTGCGCCTGCTACCAAAGCGGCCTTTACTCCATATATACATGCTTCATACTCAGCTGTATTGTTTGTTGTTGGGAAATCCTACTTGACAGCAAATGGAATATGGACTCCATCAGGATCTATTAACAAAACCCCTGCTCCATTACCTCTCCGATTAGAAGCTCCATCGAAATACATGCACCATTGTGGATTGTCAATGAATAATAAGTACTCATCAGGGAATGTATCATCATATTCATCTCCTAACACTGGTCCTTCTGCTAGGGCTTCAGATATGGCTCTTTCTTTGACAGACTTCTGGCTGACACATTGAATATCAAACTCAGAAAGCATAGCATGCCATCTCGCCAATCTTTCACTAAGAATGGGTTTCTCAAACATGTACTTGATTGGATCAAGTCTTGAGATCAGATAGGTGGTATGAGCTTGGAGGTGATGCCTCAACTTCTTTGTGGCATAGACCAAGGAAACACATGCTTTTTCCAGTGGGGTATATCTTATCTCATACTCCAGGAATTTCTTACTGAGATAGTATATTGCCACTTCCTTCTTTGTTCCTTCTTGATATTGGGCTAAGAGTGCTCCCATAGCCGTTTCTGTAATTGTGAGGCACAAAATCAGAGGTTCCCCTGGTCTAGGCGGCATTAGAACAGGTGGATTTGAAAGATACTCTTTCAAGGAATCAAAAGCTTCCTGACATTCCTCGTTCCACTCATGGGATGCCCCTTTTCTGAGCAGCTTAAATATGGGTTCACACCTCACAGTGAGTTGTAAGACGAACCTGCTGATGTATTGAATTCTGCCGAGAAATCCTCTTACTTCTTTTTCTGTTTTTAGAGGAGGTAGACCTTGAATAGCTTTTACCTTTTCAGAGTCCACTTTGATGCCGTCTTGACTAACAATGAATCCCAACAACTTCCCTGAAGTGACGCCAAATACACACTTTTGAGGGTTCAGCCTTAGATTGCACTTCCTGATTCTTTCAAAGAAGGACCTTAGTGCAGGAATATGCCCCTCACGATCTTCACTTTTCACAATCATGTCATCTACATAGACCTCCATAATGTCGTGGATGAGGTCGTGAAGGATAGTGGTTGCAGCCCTTTGATACGTGGCTCCGGCATTCTTGAGACCAAAAGGCATAACTCGGTAACAGAATGTGCCCCACGGAGTGATGAAAGATGTCTTTGTCATGTCTTCTTGGGCCATGAATATTTGATTATACCCTGAGAATCCATCCATGAAGGAAAATATTGCATGACCGGCTGTACACGAGAACATCGATGTGGGGTAGGGGAAAACAATCTTTTGGTGATGCAGCATTCAAATCTCGAAAATCAATGCACACACGAACTCTCCCATCCTTTTTGGGTACAACCACTATATTAGCGAGCCAACTCGGATGCTTTACAGCTTGAATGAATTTGGCATCAAGCTGTTTCTGGATCTCTTCTTTCACTTTCTGGCTAACCTCTGGCTTCATTCGGCGGAGCTTTTGCTGCTTAGGCTTGCTCTCAGGATGTAACGGAATGCGATGTTCCGCAATTTCTCTATTAACGCCAGGCATATCAGCATAAGACCATGCAAACACATCTACATACTCTTTTAACAATGTAATAAACAAAGACTGTTCAGTTGGGGAGAGGGATGAACCTATTTTGACTTCTTTTAAAGCATTTTCTGTACCAATATTAATTACAATGGACTCCTCCATGGGTTTTATATATGTTTCAGTTGTATCAAGTGATTTATCATTATTAAATTCGCTGTCAGAAATAACATCTTGCATGCAAATATACTTAGATAAAGGTTCACATTCAATTTCCTCACTATCAGAGTCTTTAGACTGGGTATGCAAGGTAGATTGGCTGGAAGATGAGCTATCAGTATGATATCCATCTAAAAGGGGTGAAAAGGTATTTTCATGAGATGGATGTGGAGGATGGTTTCCTAAAAACATTTTAAATTCTACAGGACCGTCTTTTGGCTGACACTCAATACTCCACTTATGTTCAATGGTTTTGCCAAAAGCTATCATCAAAGACACTGGGTGAAAATCCTCTTCCTCAGAGGACTCAGAAGTGAAAAGTTTTCTAAAGACTCCATGCTCCAGATTATCCACCCAGTCATTTTCTTTTTTTATTTTTCATTTTTGGACAAACCAACTTTTGATTAAGTCCATCTTTCTAGCCTCACTGAAAAATATCTCCAATCCTGGTAAAATCTTCTGTTCCTTCCTACTAAGCCAAGGTTCTGGAAACTCATATAGCTCGGTATCTCCTTGTAGGATGAACTGGTCGTTGAGGGTAAAAGAAGGTTTTTTGATGTTGTGAGAAGTGCTGCCCGGATTATATCCTAACCCATGTCGGTTTTGCTTGTCTACTATGGGGATTGGTTGCTTTATCCCCCTACTATCACGCCCTAATCTGGTTCCTTGAGTATAACCCATCTTCATCATGATTTGAAATCCTTTGGACAGAGGTTGCATGATAAACCCTACAGGCTCTTTGACCGCATTTGTGGATATGACTGAGGTGTTTGTTTTCTGATGGTAATTGGTCATCCTTAGAGAAGGGACAAATTTCTTCTTTTTGGACCTAAAGGTAGAGAAAAAGAATTAAAAGAAAAGAGAAAAAGCTACATATTGCGAGAATAAAGAAAATTTTCGAAAACGATTTCGCCATATTTTGACTGGAATGGTCCACCTTTTCAATTTTGATTTTTTTCCTTTTTTTTTTAACTTTATTTTGATTCCCTTAAATGATTTTACTGTCATTGGGGTTGAACACAGATGTTTTTTTTTCATTCTTCCATTTTCTGTTTTAGTGTTGAACAAAGACAGAAAATATAGAGATTAGGGCCTGTATCCTCATTGATGTGTCAATTCAGCACTCTGAAATTGCTCCTATGATGACTGGCATCTTGAGTTATGATCACATTGCCTGAAATACAATGGTTAATACATTTGAGTCGAACCCGAAGGCTGCCTACATTTCCCCATTGTTCCAGGTGCATTTTATGGGGAATCAGACTCAGCGTAGTTCATTATTTTAGAAAGAACTAAAGTTTTTTATTTAATAAAGCAGCTGCACTCATATTGAGCTACCTACGTACCCCAGGTGTTACATAGGCGGAGTGATCTCACAATGCAAGTGTACGTGATAATGGGGATCTAAGCTGCACGTAGTTCTCTGATACTAACGAGCTGAAAGATTTTTTTTCTCTTCCCCCCCTACAGGATGTTTTACCGAATATTTTTCTCCTTCTGTGAGACGATCAAGTAGCCTTGCGGTAGACAAGAGCTATGTTGGTGATTTGCTTGATGCGATAGCTGAGAGCGTGACATTGGTTTGTGCCATGACCATGCAACTGATGATATTGGCAGTACTTGTGAAGATCTGATCCTACGGGACTTGCGCCTGGGCGTCTTGGAAGTGGATGTATCCTACCCTACTCGACTAATTTGCGGAAAATATCAACTTGGGATTGAGGTTGAGGGCGCGCTGATACTTTCCTTGTGGGCAATTCCTTATGGGTTGGACTAATAATGATGCCTCGGTCAACCAAGTTTTGAACTTTGTAGTAAAGATCATGGCATCGATTAGTTTCATGCCCAAATTGACGACAATAAGCGCAAAGTTTGCTCATGTACTGCTTCCGAGGAAGGGGTAAACAAGTGCACATGTGCTGAAAATTTAAAGTGTACCTTGCCTTCGAAGACGATCATACACCATACTCAATGGTTCATCTATCTTAGCATATACCCTTGGATTTGTGTTGGGAATTTCAAGATCTTCCCATAGTCGTTTTTCATGCAATTTCAGAGCATCGATGTCAAAGCCATGTTGTTCCATGTGGCTGAGGGAGGCGTACTTGATAGTAACTAGAGCTGTTCACGGACGGGACGACCCGCTAAGCCCGCCCAACCCGGCTCGCTAATGTTGCGGGCTTGGACAACAAACTTTGAAAAAAATTTCTAAATGGGCGGGCCAAGCCCGGCCCGCTATTATTAATGGGCGGATATGGACAACCTCAAATATACCGCGGGCAAGCCCGCCCGGCCCGTTTATCATAATATCTATTTTCAATCAAAATATAATTTTTTATCTAACTAATTTAGTGTTGATTTATCTTTTGGAATATATAGTTTATTTGCACTAATATAGCTTTGACAACACATAATTGTCTTTATTCTTACCTTTACTAACTTAATTTCTTAATAATTTATCGTCCTCTAACATTTTTGTTACGAATATTTTTAACTTTCTCTTTATCTTACGTTGTGATTATCAGCTTTTTTTCTATTTTAACCAAAATTATGTTTTAATCTAAAAATATAAAAGGAAATTAAGTAGAGTATTTGGAAAAAAATATAAGTATTAATAGGCCCGTTAGGCCCGCAGGCAAGCCCGCCCGTTTATTAGGGCGGGTCATGGGCAAGTAGTTTAGCCCGTATAAAAGGGCTTGGACTAGACATATTAGGCCCGTTGGACAAATTTTTTTGGTTAGGCCCGGCCCGCAACCCGCCCAAGCCCGCAAATGATCACCTCTAATAGTAACCATGTGACGATAATAGAAATTGTTTAGGTTCCGCAACAATATGAGCATGAACTCTCGATCGGTAATATGGAAACGAAGTTGTGTGCGGATATGAGTGCATCTCTAACAAAAGTGCGAAAATGTTTCCAAGGCACTCTGACACAAAGTAACTAGCTTCAACTTCTTGACATCAGTCTGTTTATGCTCGAGAGCCCAGTTAACAAAGGCTTGGCTAGCATTTTCCCAACTAGCTCTATCTACACAATCTGAAGAATAGTACCAATCCAGAGTTGGTCCTTCTAAACTCTTGTCAAAGAGCATGGGGTAATCTTCCTCTGGTATGCCCCATGGATGCAAGGCATTCACAAATCCAACTAAGTGGACAAAAGGATCACCGTTCCCGTCAAATTTTCGAAACTGTGGTAACTCACGATAATGATCCTCGTGTTGATATCCAGGAAAGAGAATCAATGATTCAGTGTGAACTTCTCGGATGAGACCTGCTACATTTAAGTCTAGGTCAAAATCATCAGTCCTAGATCTCTTCTCCGAGTCATTATCATCATCTTGAGGATTGCCAGACATAGGATTCCTCCAGGTGCTTCAATTGATGTATCATGAGTGCCGATGCTTGGAACTCCTATTTCTTCCTCGTCATCCTCACTATACTTTGGTTCTGTTTCTTGAGCACTTACATCGGGTGTGGCTTCTGGAACCTCATTCATCCATGAATTTTCGAGTCTTTGCTAGAATACAAGTGGATAGTGTAACCATCCAACCTAGTGCCCTCTACTTCGTTCAAATACAATACCGATTTTCCAGTGTTGGAGATGGTCATAATTTCTGGATCACCAGAAATAGTCACAGCACCCTGATCAGTGAGAAGCTTTACCTTTTGGTGTAAAGTAGAAGCCACTGCTCTATTCTCATGTAGCCATGGTCTTCCTAATAAGAAGTTAAAACGAGGCTTGAATGTCAATGACCATGAATTGCGGCTTCCTTGCCACGGGGCCACATTCAATGAGGGAGGCGATTAAACCCAATACTTCCCTCTTGGCATTATCATATGCTCGACCACCTGGTTGGATGGTACCGAGATCTTCTTTTGAATACCCAAGTATCGTTAGCACACGCAGAGGGGCAAACATTGATTGCGAGGCATTATCGATCAACACCCTAGGTATCTCCCATCCATTACAACGTATAGTGATGTGCAATGAATTGTCGTGGTTGATATTGTCAGGGAGATCATTGTCTGTGAACATGAGAGTTCGATCTACCCCATGAATGAGCCCCACCATCCGGTCGGGTGTTATGGAAGAGCTTACGGAGGCTTCATTGAGATGCTTTACAACAAAATGCCCTATTAGGGGAATGCATTAACAATTTCCGGATGGAAACATTAGCATTTACTTCTTTCATGCGCTTGATAGCATCATCTTCTTTGTTACTATCCTCTCGTCATTGGCTTCTTGCCCTTTTCTTTCGTCCTCGGTATCTCCAAAGGATTTTCATCCTCCAAATGGGATGGTCTAAAATGGCGGCTTGCTCTTGCCAAATGAGAGATATCCACATACTCCTCATCACTAAGATCATCGAGGCAGATGGGGCGCCGGTATGTATTTGGAGTGGTGGAATGTCCTCCGAGTGTTTTTCTCCACGATTGTCAAGGTTGAAGAGGCATCTTCATCGGCATCGAGTCCAAAATGAAGAAGGCACGAATCATAATCCAAAGTTCCACACATGTCGAGAATGGATCTTTGTTGAGAGTGAAACTGTGGTCTTTATAAGGCATCATTTTGACCTTTTCTTGAGTGGAATAGTCATAGACCGGGGCACTTGTAACCCGCGGCTATTGGAATTTCATACATTTGAGGAACTGTCTTGTGGATTAGTTGGACCTGGATCGCATCCGTCCGAATTAGCGAGAGATGGCATTAATGGCAAATGAGGGCTTATGATTAGGAAGGGGTTTTTTTTGTGATGTTGGGATGAGAGTCGTTTGGTTTCTCGGAAATGGATCCTAAAGAGAGCTTTCCATCATCCACAAGGTTTTAAATTTGATGCTTTAAAGCGGTGCAACATTCAAATATTATGCCCCGAACTTTGGTGATACTCACAGTTTTGGTTTAGGTCATAACCAGGGTAAGGATTTTTAGGAGGTGGACGTGGATTCAAGGGTTGAATGAGATTGGCCTTTTTTATCTTGGAGAGAGCTTGGGAATAAGTCATGTTTAAAGGAGTAAAGTTCCTTTGTGACCGTAATCGGAATGCGGGAAGATGCGCCAATGGCATGGATCACATTAGTTATGTCATAGGTACTTCTTGAATCATTGTTTGGAGTTCTTTTGTTATTTCCAAACTTTGCATTATAAGTAGTGCCGCCGTAGGTTCATCTTTCTTGATGTCCCCCCTTTTCACAAAGATCCTCAACTAGAGTTCTCGTAGCAATCAAAGCTTTGAAAGTCGGGAAATATTGGTAGGCCATATGCTTCTGATAGACCGGAAGAAGGTTCTTCACAACCATTTGCAGTTGTTCCTCCTCATTAGGCCTACTCATCATTTTGGAAGCCTTGTTTTTCCACCGACTGATGAATGAAGAAAATGTCTCATTAAGGTTTTGAGAAGTGGTCTCCAGATCCCTTCTAGTAACATCAATTTCTTCATTATATTTGTACTTGGTTTGAGAACTCTCTCGACTATGTCGGCCAAGTGGATTTCTTTGTGTTTTCAAGGTTGAGGAACCAATGTCTTGCAAGACCATCTAAATACTGTTGAAAGAGTTGGGCCATTAAAGATTCTTCCCACTCCCCAGGGGACTCATTGCCCCTACGTACATTTTCGGGGAAATTAGTGGGGCCGCTGGGGTTCCATCAAACTTTGTCGAGTTAGGCATCTTGAAACCATGAGGTAATCGAGCCTTTCGGAAAATTGTTAACCCATGAATGTCCATCCATGGTTCAGCCTTAGTCATGCCTTTTAAGACTTCCTTGAGCTTAACTACTTCTTCCTCGAGCTTAGTGGGAATTTCTCTCTCATTGTTCATAGGCTCAAGGTGAAAAGGTGAAGCTACTTCCGACTCCGGAGGAGGAGGAGGAGGCATCTGGGCGCTTTGGCGCATTATGCCCAACACAGTTTGTTCAATATTATCCTGTCGGTCAAACATGGCCTGGACAAGCCCTCGGAGCTCAGCCATTGGATTGGGTGGAGGGGTAGAGTTCTGTTGGTGCTCGTTGTTCGGAATTTCAGACATGTTGCTGAGACGCATAGCAGAGAATACAGCTGGTGTAGACAAGGATGACAGTATTACTGAAAGAGAACGTTCACTATGGTCAGAACTTCGGCGAATTAGCCTAGATCCTGAGCGGGCCCAGGCAGAGTTCCTGTGAAATGAGATGAAGAGTTAGCACACAAGTTTGTCCAGACTTTGTTTCTTCCTTCTTTTTCTCTTTTTTTTTGTGTGCAGCGAATAAAAGAAATGATATCTTTGAAAATTATTTTTTTCTTATAACCCCAATTTCAGTTATCATTTATTAAAAGGTGTGAAACCTTGACTTTATCATTTGTTTTGGATTTTTCATTACATTTTTTGTTTATTATTATTATTTTTTTTAGACTTGGACCTTTTTATTTACATTTTACACTGCCATTCTTTGGACTCATTTTTTTTTTGGGATAATACACAAACATTTTTCAAAATCAATTTGATAATATCATTCCATTTCCTGCTACTACAGAAATAAGAGAAAAGAGATATAACGAGGTCTGTGTCCTCATTTTGGCAAATTATCATGCCCTAGATATCGTTCTTCCTTGTAGTGATCTGCACGTATTGATTGCTTCTAAGAGCTGAAACCACAAAAGAAAATATTAAATGCAAAAGGGGCGGCACCCGAAGGTTGCCTACGTATCTCCATGAGTGCATTTGGATTTGAGGAAGAAATTTTTCTTGCTATGATTTTTTTTGGATAGAGAATCAGGCCCAACGTAGTTCTGACTAAAAAAATGAAATTTTATATAATATTTCTCTTTTTTTGCAGCTGCACTCAGAAAATGAGTTGCCTACGTACCCCTTTTAGTACATTACATAGTAGAGAAAGCTAAGATAGATGCATTACAACATTGATTTTTTTTTGTTTTTTGTTTTTTTTAGGGGATCAAGCCGCACGTAGCTCTACCTACAAAGTACAATATATAAAAGCAACTAAATGATTCAGGTACTTCTCAAATTTTTCAGATTTCAGTTTGCTAGGCGCCATGCCATATATTCTCCTGTTTGAATACGTCTGTTCCACCTCTTAGGATTAGACTAATGTGAAGTACTCGGGTTCTTCTCAACCTTTTTTCAAGTTCAGTTTGCTAGGCGCCAGGTCATGTATTCTCCTGTTTGAATACGTCTGTTCCACCTCTTAGGATTAGACTAATTTGAAGTACCTGAAATGTACACACTAACAATGTTAGTCAATGACTTATCTTTATATATGTTTTTAGCAGGAAATGGAAGAATCCTATTTTTTTCGAAAACAATTATTCCTTTTGACAAAAAAAAATTTCTTTTCCTTTTTTAGAACAATTATCCCTTTTCACACAATTTTTTTTTATAGACTAGGCTTCTCGTGTTTTAGACTATATGTTCTAATTCCTAAACGTGACACGTTTTGAACTCGTGATTACGACTCTTTTCATTTTTTATTTTTCAAATTTTTTTGTTTTATTTTGGGATTATATCTTCAAAACAAGATTTTTTTTTTTGAAATCAATTTTGTTTTTTTGGAAAAACCATTTTGAATGAAAAAGAATTGTGAAGTAAATGTGAGTTTTGTTTTTGAAAATGGGTGAGCACACATTTTTTACATGACACTTGTGATAAATAAACAAGAATACTCTTAATATTTCAATAATCATTTCGGCAGCAATTCAGCTACAGTTAATGATTACTGAAGTATTGACCGACTGAAAACGGACTAAGGAATTTTGAAATTTTTTCACATTATTCAATAACTGAAATAAATAAAGGACATTTGTGCATTGATCCTTGTGTCCTAAAAGTCAACTAAAAGGTGATTCATTTAAGGAGATATTATGTTAAAGTGGCCTCGAGTCACTTCCATTGTGTCCATCGAGGGTGGACGCTCCCGAGCCAGCGGTCGCAATAGCTCGCAGATGCAGGTTTTACGCCCTTAATTCATTAATTTGTCATTCTAAAATTCCGACCCTTGCCAATAGACAGAGGTATCAGACCTAATAAGAAAATGGTTAAAAAGAGTGCACGTGTATGGATCGATAAACTACCAAGCACACGTAATTTTCACATAAGCATGCTATATACAAAAATTAAATTGCGAATAGTCATGATTAACTTTTTTTATTATATATACATATGGAAAATAACGCATTGTTCAGGTTTCAACCTCATATATTTCAAGTGGAAGTAAAATCCCCAGTGAAGTCGCCAGCCTGCGGTATCCGATTTTTTACTGTCTTAATTAACGATCTGAATCCCACGAAAGTCTCTCAATGGACTATGAGTTTTAGAAAACTTGGAAGTCGCCACCCTATTAATATTTGAATAGGGACATATTTATTTAATAAATCGTTTTAAAATCAATTTCAAGAAATATCATTTAAAACGCTGATGACTTCATATGGATAAGGCTTTTTTGAAAATTGGTCTTTCATACCATGAGATAGGGTTCGGGGTTTAGGTTAAGAGGTGCGAACGTCTGGAACTCGTCACCACTTCCGTTCTACAGAATGGGCTCTTACTAAATGCGTTATTTTCCATTTTAAAGTAATCATGGCTATTCAAAAGAAAGAAAAATCACATAATTTGCACATATGCACATCAACCATTTTTATTTAGGACCAATATATCATTTGTACATGGTAGGTTTGAGCACTGAAGTTGCACTACGTACTAATCATTGTGGGATTGGAATCCACTCATGGATCAAAACCGTCGTAGTTCGAGCTTATGTCTCACCCTAAATGGGCAATTCCACTGGGAAAAGAAGAGGAGGGAATAGATTATGAATAACTCACCTTTAGAATTAAACAAATCTATCTGAAATGAGGTAATCACTCCAATTAGTGATTGAAATGGTATTGAGATAATCACTTTAATTAGTGATAAAGTATGAAGGATTAAGATAATCACCTTAATTATTGATTAAAAATGGAGGTTAAGATAATCACCCTAATTAATGATTAAACTTAAAAGGAAAGATAATCACCTTGATTTTTTTTTTGAAATTAAAAATTAATTCATTGATTCAAAGTCATACGACATATACAATAGAAGTCAAACCTAAACAAATACATATCAAAATGAAATAAATACAATTCTAATATGACAAAACCACGATCGTTGAGTAGATCTAACACTTCTGAAAACCCTCGTCTTTTACATCGCTGTCTAATGCAGCCTTCTGCAAAGGGGTCTATCGATCTTTTGTAATTTTGAAGTAGAACTGGATTCAATTCAAGTGATTGTAAACGAAGTACTGAAATCTGTTGCAACCCCACACGAATTGCAATCAACAAATCAACCTATTGAATTACATAAAAACCCAAAAACAAAGTCTCCAAACTCTCACATGGAGAGAGATAAAACCCAATATATGGGTAGATATAACCCAAAAAATGGGTAGAAAAAATCTCCATTAGAGATAGACTGAAGTTTATTGGAAACATTAACATAAAAAACTAGTAACAAAAGGAGAAAAGGGGCTTACCACCGCCCAAAACGGTGGCGGTAACCCCTAGGTTGAAAATTAGGGTTTTGTGGGAGAGGAGAGAGGAGAGATAATCACCTTGATTAGTGACTAACAATGAAGTTTAGGAAGTAATCACCCTAATTAATGATTATTCAAGGTTTAGGGTAATCACTCCAATTAGTGATTAAATGAGAAAAACAATCGTCCTAATTAACGATTATTAAGGTTTAAGATAATCACTCTAATTAGTGATTAAATGAGGAAAATAATCGTCCTAATTAACGATTATTAAGGTTTAAGATAATCACTCTAATCAGTGATTAAGATGAGGAAAATAATCGTCCTAATTAACGATTATTAAGGTTTACGATAATCACTCTAATTAGTGATTAAAATGAGGAAAATAATCGTCCTAATTAACGATTATTAAAGTTTAAGATAATCACTCTAATCAGTGATTAAATATGATGAAAGGTTAAGCTAATCACCCTTATTAGTGATTGAATGAAAAGTTTGAGTTAACCGCTCTATTTAGCGATTAATCGAGGATTGAAATAACCACCTTAATTAGTGATTACGTTTATGATTTTCAAGAGGTCTTAGAAGTTTGGTTCCTAAATTGAAGGCTTTTGAAAAATAATCTTAATTGAAGATTATTAAGTCATTTAGAGAGAAATGATCAATTTGAGATCAAATTTGGAGATTGTGTTTGGCTAGTTGGAATTTGGCCATTTAAAGTGAGACACGTGAAATGGCCTAAAATCAATTTGGAGATCATAATTACCAATCTAATTATGTCAAATTATATGATTAATCCATTTGAATATGGAGAACACATTTTTAAAATGTAAGATGGATCATCATACAATTTAACTTAGTTAGATTTGCAATTTTTCCTCTTAATTGAGATTGGGTCATTTGATTCATGTACTATGACATATTGGGCCCAACATGCAACATTTGTAACATTGGTTGCTCATTTTATTAAAAAGAATTGTGAAATTATTTATGAACATTATGCATAAACATCTCCATTTTCTTATTAATTGAGTGATGCAACAATTATTTACAAAGAAACTATTATTACAACAATATGTACAAAATCTATGATCTATACAAATCTTCAATCTTGGTCTTCACCATGATGCTCCTTGATCTTCATCTCCTTGAATGGGCTTTGGAATTCATGTTTATTTGTGAATTTGTGAAACTTAAAGATTAATTAACTTCTTTGATTTTGATTTTTTATGACAATTTTTATTGATTTTTATTTACATGATGAAATGAGTCATTTCAAGAGAAACTTAAAAATTTCATGATTTTTTTATTCACATTTTCGTATGAAGAAAATATTTTTTTTTATGAAAGTTGAGTTAATTACTTTATTTCATTTTCCAGATTGCACTTTTGTTCTTACACTGATTACAAAAATCATAACTTTCTGTATAAAACGTTAAATTGAGTATGTGATACACCTATGGATAGGTCAGTGAGTTATTTTTGTTGTATCAAAATTTCACAAGTATTTAGCGAAAACTTGATTTATGGTCAATTTTATACTCACACTGGTCAAAACAGGACCTTTATTGAAGTTGTTCTTTGAAATCCAACCTATTGAACTTATTTTGAAGTGAATTTTGGTATGAATATTCTAGATATTTTGAAGAACTAGACTGGAAATTTTCACACGAATTGGATACTTTTAAGACCCTTTTTAATTTATTTCCTTAACTGAAAGGAAAATCAGTTTTCTGAAATTTAGTGATTTACATGAATGGTTTTGTAAAAATGATGTGAAGTTGTATTAAATTCATATGAACATTATTTTTATATTTTTGAAAAGCTACTGATGTTTCTCAAACTTGATGTTTATAGTTTTATCTAAATAATTTTATTTCAAACGTTTTTGACAGAACAAGCTTAGGTGGTACTGGACAAAATCAATTTTGCACAACAAAGTTGTATGATTTTTAATTATTTCGGAAAAATTCGTTTTTTAGAAATTCCAAATCCGAGTTGCTGGAAACATCGTCCACTTCATAGGAAAAATATTAAATCCTACAAACTATTCTGATAATATAGATAAAAAATGAAATGAAGTACGAAATTAAAACTGATTATAATTACAGCATCACATTTTCTTTTTTATGGAGATGTTTATGCACAACTTGTCTTGAATTTTTTTATGAAAAACATTTTTGGTGATGAATAACAACTTGATTAAGGAAAATCACATAATCACATTGTTTTCTAAGAGTCACCCCATTAGAGGTGACTATTCTTGGTGGGGTGATTTATGGTTGGGAACCTATTAGGAATTCCACATACTAAAATCACTCCAAAGATTAAAAAAATAATAAGAAGAAATCAAGGAAGAAGTTAGTAGATGATTAAGAAGATAATAAAAAATAAACAAGAGTTTTCACTTTACCTTGCTAGCTCAATGATGCACTTCCTTTTTGCAAATTTTTCTACCTTTTTTTGTGATTTTCTTAATTTCTAACTGAGTTTCTAAATCCACTTAATTACTAACTTAAACTCTTTTTTGTGTTTTTTTTTCTTCTTTTGATGAACTTCTTTACTTACTAATTATCTTACTAACTTTTACTTTCTTTTCTTAAGTGTGATTTTTTTAGAGGAATGGAGTAGAGAAGATGAGAGAAGTAGTGAAATTAAGTTGAACTCTTTTCAACTTGGTTTTGAAGTGAAAAAAAGGAAGGTATTTCTACAACCCTTCTAAAAGTGGGAGTCTACCCACTGTTCACGTGAACAGTACTCTGAGTGAAAAAAGCTTGCAAATTACTACTCATAAGGAAAGACATGAAATAAGTCCTTCATACTTGGGCTTATCGAAAGAATTAAATACCTCCTTTACTCCTGGGCTTATCAGGGACTCGGGTTTCTAAGGCGTGTTGGGGAATTCGTGGTGGGCTTCTAAGGCCTAAACCAACTGGGTAACGCAGTTATATTTGGCCCACATATTACTTTCAATAGCCTTCATCCTTACCTCAAAATCTGTGCTCAGATTGCCATCTTCAATGGCTACGCTATATTTGTCTTCTGTCTGTTTTACATAATTTAATTTAACCAACAAATGCCAGCTTCAATGGCTACGCTATATTTGTCTTATGTCTGTTTTACATAATTTAATTTAACCAACAAACTAATGGTCTAACAAATAAAGGGAATTTTTTAAACTCTTGATGTTGTACTTAAACCCTCCTCCATTCCTTCATCCAAGTCGAGATTAGGTGAACAATCCCTATGCAACCGGATGCATCGGGAAAAAAGGCCTCTTGGAAATCATTTGTAAATTAATCAAATGCTTGGAATCCCTCCCTACAGGCCCTTGTCCAATGGGTGCTCGTGGAAATGTGGCAATTGGAAATCTGTGGGTCTTTCTATTTAGTTTCATTGTTTCCATACTTTTCAATTTTTAACCACAAAATATTTGTTCCCACCATTTTCAACTCAAACCTGAATTAAATCTAACCAGTTTTATTAATTGATTTTATACTTTCACATTTAAAGCTGAGTTATTTGTTGCCATACTTTTGAAGTCAGTTCGTCAATTATATATCTTAATTCATATTTTCTTTAAACAGGACTGGTTGTTCGAATTGTGTGAGAAACATTATGCAGATAGAAATATTGACCAAGTGGTGTTTAGGAGGATAATATGAAGGAAGGACCTATATTCATGGGTTCTTGTTGTTCGAAATATGTGAGTCATGTCCCCTGTATTTATGGCCACTTCCAAGCACTTTGTCCACTTATTTGCATAGGGTTGGTACTTGCTACCTTCTCTCTCCGGAAATGTTGCTTTACAATGGTACTTTCAGCACATCCCTCTTCTTCATTTTTACAGCATTGCCCTTGGTTTTTTTTAGGTCTACCCCTTGCACAGCTTTCTCCCTTTCCCATATATAAAGAATTATCTTTCTACTCTTCCTATTTGTGTGTTGTTCATCTTTTTCGTCTGGTATTACTCCTTTCTCCTCCTCTCTCTTGAGATATTATGCATAGTTGTTTTGCTAATACGATTGCTAATTGATGCAATACCTACACACTTGGCATATCTTATCAAGAACATTTGCACTACTATGCCTTGGTAAAATATGACTATTAAACATTATAAGCAACACTCTATTGACACTGGACTATTAATTCTTGACACAACTTCATCCTTATTAATATCCTAGACACAAGGAAACTGTCATTAAAAAATGGACACCAGGAATGTTTCCATTGATTTTTTTTTGGTAATTATGTTTCCATTGTTATGCCCCTTTTTATTTGTTGTTCTAAACTTACCATGTTTCTTATTAGTAGGTGATGACTATTAAGTTGTGCGGTGAGCGTTACAATTTGCCACTTTAAACGTGAACCCAACAACCAATATAAATGTTGAGTTTAATCACTTGTACCACATTCTTTGGTAAACATACTTGCCAAGTTTGTGTGCGTAGCTTAGAGATCTTCCCTACCTTCTTTGCTTGATTAATCAAATATGGCAGACCACTTTATAATGGGTCTTGTAAATTCTGTATTTGCTCTCTTAAGTTTCCTCCTGTGTTTTTAATGTATTCCTGCTTCTATGTTGAATTGAATTGAGACATTTGCTTTCATGTTTTTATGTACAACAAAGGCCTGATAGTTTTTTCAAATGTTCTTTGACACCTATGTAAATGTGCTTTGCATACCGTTTCCATTGTGATGATAGTAGTGGATATGTCCCTACTAATCCACGTCTAGACACATCTTCTTGCTCATCCTAGTTACTAAGTCTAAATTGTAAGCAGTCTTAGTTGTTGTAACAAAAAAGTTGCATCCTTTGGACTCAAATTGAACTTGCATATTAGGTTTTGAGTACTACATATTGGTGTGTTTGTGTATTTTGCTTATTGAACTTACCCTCCACACATGTTCAAAATGCTATACGTGTAGGTATACTTAAATTCAATCGCCATGAACATTATATGTGAATTATATCCCCTATGCGATCTGGTTTTAGGAACACAACATTCATATACATGTTAACTATGTGCATTTCATGTTGCTATTGTTGTTAAACATGTATTCCTTACAACTTCTTTGACTTTCCTTCATCGCTTTAATGTTCTCTCTTGTAGGTCTTTCCTCGTTGATATATCTACTCAGCTCTTCAGTGGTGCCGGCGTTTGTACTTATATACAGAGGTATATCATATTTAATTCTCGCTCTCATGTTGGAAATGTGTTTTTTGTTTGTTGTGTTCTCCCTGTTGTACACTATCTAGCTTGGCCTTGTTTCTTTACTACTCCCTGTTTTACCATATCCTCTTCTTGTTATTTTCTAGCTTAGTGCTGCGTACCTTGTCTGTCAAACACCATCAGTTAACAACATGAAATCTTTCGAATCCTTTTAAAACAAGTCCACTGAACACTTATGTTTTTCTCTACATGTGTTATGCCAAGTTGGCTCGAACTGTGCTTCTCTGTTAACTTGCCATACCATGCATTAGTTGTATACACCATGCCACATTGCCTTATGGCATTGGCAATCACATGTTGTATAGCATTCCCAAATGACATACCTAATGAGAGTTTCCTTTTCCTTTGTCATCCCCATTAAATCTTTTACATTAGCTGTTTACAGTTACAGGTTATGGCTATGACACCCACAATAATCTACATCCCGTTTCGGCCTCTGTTACGACAAATTACTCAATGCATGCACTTCCCGGTCCCTGTATATGGCTTTGTGGATATGGCCCAGGACAATGCTTGCGTAACAGTTGTGACGGAATGTGCATCAATTGGTTACGTGTTTGTTGGTGGAAAAGCCACAAACCCGGGAAGAGTCTGTGAAAAAGCGGACTGAAGCGTGTGCGTCGCCTAATGAAACTATACCATGTTCACGTTGAGGACTTCACTTTTGACAAGAAACAAATGTTAGAAAGGTGTGCTCGCCTTTATTCCTTAAAACGCGTAGAGTTGGAGTGGATTGAAAAGAGCCAGCCAAGTCTGGTTGTACATGAGCACCAATGCATGATTATCAAGGTTTCCTCTAAACAAGTGTGCCTTGACTATATGGACGTGTTGCGCACTGTTGTGAAACATACCCAAGCCTTGCTTACTCCCGTTGAAACCATCTGTTTCGGCTGGTACTCATACACGTCTTGGTTAACAATCAAACATTCTACCGCAGAAGATGGAATGGAGTGCATATTTGGTGACTACTGTGATACACGCTGTGATGCAAAGCAGAGCGTCGCAAAAAAAACCATTGCCTGCCTGATGCGCCTCTACAACTTTGAACTTAATGATGCAAACTACAAGTCTGCATCCTTTGCTGCTGTCTTATACTCCCTTGAACGAGAAAGTTATGCAACTGCTAGGGAGCGTGTTCTAGGGATAGTAGATAAACTCCAGCCAAGTGCTTTGGTTGTGGAACAAGACTGCTTGACTCCTCGTGGTAACCTGTTCCAGATTCCTACAATGATCTCTCCTTCGCTCCCTCCAAGCAAACAGAAATCCAGGCCATCTTTTGGAAGCTCATCTATCAGTGGTTCAGGATCTACTGTCCCGCTAATTGTTATTCCAGATGAGCTTGAAACTGTCATGAATCGTAGGAAAACGTCCTAACCCGTGCACTTGCTTGCTTCCTTTTGTTTAGGTTTCTAGCAATGCTTTCACATGCACGATGCTCCTCTTGTGCTAGATAACCTATTTAGTTTTGTTATGCTCTCCATTAGTTTGGGCATATTAGGCTACTGTACGCTAAATTTTAGTTGGTTTTTTACATTAGCCTACTTTGTTCATTATGTAAACCACTATCTTAGGCAGGCTACTAATGTATTTCTCTTTGAATCTAATACAAATGTGTTTTACCATTCCAGTTCTGTTACACATAACTTTCTCATTTCACACTTTTGCTTTCAGTTAATTTCAAATCCTTATCAACTGTTTCTTTATCATTTCATTACCTGCAAGTGATTTCCCTAGCTAATTGTGTGTCCCCTATTCTTTTGTTACTTTTGATGTGCATCGCACGCTTACATCCTGCTACGTCTCCTCCAGTACCAGCAATCAAGGCCCCGGTGAATTATTCATTGTTGTGCCTTCAATGTACTAATCAAAGGTTAACCAGCAGCGACCTCTCTAGACTGCGTAGGCGCCTATACACCAATTAATGGGTACTTCTTATCTCTCCCTTACTTGCCTACATGTATATATGCCTGGACCCGTATTATTTCACTGTATTTTTAATGTCCCTTGACTTGTGAACGCTGCATTACACCGCCACCATCGTGTTCCTTTGTTGTATGTCATGTACGTTTACACGCCTTACCTGTTTTTGCATACATCCTACAAATATTCCATCGTCGTCCAAAACACGGACATCCAAGCGCATGAAATTGTTGCAGCAAAATGCAGACCCCTCTCCAGATCTGGGTTTCTTGTCCTCAACACAGCCTCAAAGGGCTGTCCATTACAAACTAAGGCTTTTTCAAACACCTGGATATAACTTGCCACCGCCGACAAATCGGAGGAAACGACAGCAACAACAGCCTACGCGTAACTGGCCACTTCCTCTGTTCTTTATTTTTTTCCCTTTTCCACACAAACTTCCTAATCTGTTCCATGACCATTCTAGTCCAGGCAGCCCTAACGGTCGGCCAGTGTGGTCCAGCTGCGCCATTGGAATTACAACCCCCACAATTCTGTCAATTCTGTTTGACAAAAAAATTCTGCTACGAACCACCTGGATTCTGTTGTTGTGGAGGTGAAACAGAGATAGCTTCCGATGCATACCCTTCAGAGCTTATAAGGCTATTCACATCTGAAGATGATGATGCTATCCATTTCAGGACGTATGGCAGGCTATTCAATAACCTATTTGCTTTCAGCTCTCTTGGTGGGAAATTTGATTCATCAACTGAAAAAGGCATTTACGTTTTCAAACTTCATGGACAAATTTACCACTTTGTTCCTGATCTTCTTCCTAATTCTAATGACCAAAAAGCAAAATTCCTACATCTATATTTCTATGATGCTCAACACGAACGTGAAAACCGTTTAGGTCTTTTCCCTGAACTACGCCCGAGGTTATAACTACATAATGGACATTATGCAGTATAACCCATATGCAAAGTTTTTTAAATCACTCAAAGAAATAGACATAGCTGAAAATACAGAAATCTGAATTAGCTAGGATCCAGTCCTTGATCAGCGCATTTACAATGTGCCTACTGCTGAGGAAGTTGTTGTAATATGGACTGAAGAATCTTCAACTAGCCAACATAGCAGCCCATATATAGTCGTGCATGGGAAGTCAGATGAGTCCCATAGAATAATGCACTATTATGGTTGTTATGGCGCGCTTCAATATCCACTTATCTACCCATATGGTGCATGTGGATGGCACCAAGGGCTAAAGAAAATGTCCAAGGGTGGTCGAGCGCAAGTGGATATGGCAGATAATCCTATAAACTCCCCTTTAGTCATAGAAGTTTCATATTTCTTGACAAGCCAAGCATCTGGTGATTAGGTCACACTTACTTTTGTATTCTTTCCTGGCATGTTACCCCTTTATCGTTTGTATGGTTCCCATACATGTTATAACCAAATTATCATATTCTTTGTAGCTGCACGGGCAGGTCAGAATGTTCGAGGTCAGAACATTTCTTGCCGAGAATACTATGCTTATAAGTTCCAGATTCGGCTCGGAAATTACCTCCTAAGAGCATGCCGTTTGCTTCAACAATACATTGTTGATATGTATGTGAAGCTTGAGAATACCCAATTAGATTTCTTTCGGAGAAACCAAAAAAACTATACGAGCCGAATTGTATCAGTGCATTATCGACAGCTTCACAAGTGGTGAGACAAGTTCTTCCAATGTAGGCCACCGGGTGATCCTGCCACCTTCTTTCTTAGGTGGTCCAAGGGATATGCAAAGACGTTATTTGTATGCAATAAGCCTGGTTCAATGTTTTGGAAAGCCAGACTTATTCATCACAATAACATGTAATCCTAATTGGCCAGAGATCAAAGCAGAACTTGCACCTGGTGAGGTTGCAGCGTTTGTCTACGTCGTAGAGTTCCAAAAACGTGGCTTGCCTCATGCGCACTTGCTTCTAATTTTGAAACCCAATCATAAGATCAAGGATCCAACGTCGTTTGACAAGTATGTTTGTACAGAAATTCCCAGTACCGATAATCCTCACTTGCGTAAAGTTATATTAGCTCATAATATGCATGGTCCGTGTGGCGTGGAAAATCATGACTGCCCGTGTATGAAGCATAAGAGTTCAGAAGGTTTTTGCAAGTATGGATACCCAAAACCTTTTACTACAGACACAACGTATGCTGAAAGTGGGTACCCCTTATATCGAAGAAGGAACACTGGTGAACTTGTGAGAATCAAGAAATCCAATATGGATAACAGGTGGGTAATCCCTTATAATGCTTACCTTTCCGCACTCTTCGATTGCCATTTGAATGTTGAAGTTTGTTCAACAATTCAAGCCGTTAAGTATCTATACAAGTATGTGTACAAAGGGCATGATCGGGTAGCTTTTAATGTCGCTGCAACTAATTCTACCAAACCACCTGATGAAATTGATCAGTTCCAATCGGGTCGGTGGGTTTCCCCTGAGGAGCTTGGAGAATCTTCGGCTTTGATCTATTTGAGATGAGTCCACCTGTTCTTGCACTCCAAATACATCTACCAAATGCACAGACAATCCAGTTCAGACCAGATGAACCATTGTCCATGGTAGTTTCAGATGGCAAGAGGTATATGACTTCATTAACGGAGTTTTTCAAGGTCAATGCTGCTAATCCAGATGACCCAAAATACTTGTATCCAGAATTCACTGAACATTTTGTATGGAAACCCTCAGCTAAAACATGGACCAAAAGAGTTCTGCACAAAATTGTAATTGGTAGGATGGCATTCGTTGCACCAGCAGTGGGTGAGAGATTTTATCTTCGTCTTCTCCTGGCACATGTTCGTGGACCCAAATCATTTGAAGATTTGTGCACAATGAAAGGCCAAAAATATGCAACGTTCCAAGCAGCTGCATTGAAGCTTGGCTTGCTCGAAGAAGATGATGCAGTCTATAAGTGTATGGAAGAAGCTATTGTCAGCCACATGCCTCGTGCATTGCATCGTCTATTTGCTACAATCCAACTGTTTTGTAAACCAAGTGATTCGGCTGCACTTTGGGACAAGTATTGTCAATTCTTAGCTGAAGACTTTAGACAACAATATATAAATCAAGAAAACAAAGCTAACCAGTTAGCTATTAGAGAAGTTGAGCACAGTCTGGAAGAAATGGGGAAAACTCTCAAAGAATTTAGCCTAGACCATTTGAAGGAACCTGAAACAGAAGAGATACGAAGGGTGATGTAATTGATGCACTTGATGCTCCTATACCTAATGACTATGTAGCAGCTAAGGGCAAATTGAACACCAAACAAAGGGAAGCATTCGACTGCATAATGAACTATGTAAAAACCAACACACCTGGTGCTTTCTTTGTAGACAGCCCAGGTGGTACTGGTAAAACATTTCTCTATTGTGCTTTGTATGCAGCTGTGCGACAACTTGGCAAAATCGTGCTCCCGACAGCAACTTTGGGTAAAGCAGCGTCAAACAATGTAACAGGGCGCACTGCCCATTCAAGGTTTAAAATTTCACTTGATCACACCGTGTCTCTAGCATGTAATGTTTCAAAACAAAGTGGTCTCGCTGCATTGTTAAGAGAAGCATCTTTAATCATTTGGGATGAAGCTTCTACGGCAAAAAAAGAAAATATTGAATCCCTGGATTTGTTGCTTAGAGACTTATGTGTCCCACACCTTCCATTCGGAGGTAAAGTTGTCGTTTTCGGTTGGGGATTCCAGGCAGTTATGCTGTTGTGCCCAAACAAACACGAGAGGGAAGCCGTTGAAGCAAGCCTTGTCTCTTCCGTGTTATGGCCACGGTTTAGACGCTTCGACCTTTACCGACAACATGCGAGCCCGCACAGATCCCGTGTTTGCAGATTTTTTACTTGCTCTTGGAAATGGCCAACTCCAAACTATTGATAATGCACGTGTTCCAGTGCCAGATCATATGCTGATGCCTTTTAATGAAGACACTGATTCACTAGGTGATCTGGTCAAATCTGTGTTTACAGAGATCGACTCTATTCCATTTCGCGAAGAAAGAATCACAGATCGAGCAATATTAACCCCAGTCAATGATGATGTTGTCGTCTAATTGATAAGTTCCCAGGGGAAGCTACAATGTATAGCAGCTTTTATGTTCTGCTTGATGGTACACTCTCTGCCCAGGTGGAATGAGTCCCCACAATTTAGTATTGAAGGAGAATTGTCCTGTAATATTACTCAAGAATCTAGCCTATGATTATCATGAACCTTGTAACATAGGCATACAAACTCTCCCTATGATTATCACAATATATTCACGCATTAGCATATCCGATATCTCCGCTACTACCATTTTAGCCTCAATATAGTGGGTTCAATATTATAATTTTCCCCTCACACAGCTAAACATGTACTTACTTAAATTAAATTTTACCAGTTACTGTTGGCATATTTGGAACTTTTACTTGCTGTATTATAGTTCCAAAATGTCTATTTAAGAGAAAAAAAACAACAAGAAGGTATTTCATATTCTTGCAAATAATTATTACCAGGCCACCAAACACAAAAGAAACAGAAAAACATTGCTTAACTTCTCCAATCATCATCACATTTATAGAAATTATAGAACAAATACTTGCCAGCTCTTTTAATATCAAAACACATTGGAACACCTATTACCAAAGTAGTATACAAGACTGTACCTGTTTCAAATACATCCACTCCATTACATTCATTTTAAACAACCAGATGGCATACATAAAGTTTAGCACCAAATGATCGATCAGTTAGACAACCTACATCAATACCTAATGCATCTACCAATAAAGGAATAGAATCACAAATCTACAACAGAATTCTCATTCCATTTTTTAGTTGCTAACCTACATTAGTTAGATACATGCTATCAGAGTTCGCTGCAAAATAAATCACAAGCCTAATCACAACAACAGTGCTACATAGTCTTACTAATATTGATATCGTATTACTTATATTAGGTATATACATCTACTCTCCTTGTAGTAAATGCTAATTTACCTTTTTAAAATAGCAAATGATAAAAATTAAAACCATAACAACAGTGCTACATAGTCTTACTAATAAGAACACCTTATTGGCATAGAGTAAGCTCGTTTAACAAACAATCATCCATTTGCAATTGTGCCTTCTTATTAATCATCTTCAATACAATTATGCCACGTATAATGTTTCAAATACAACATCTTGGGGTACCACGTGCGTTAGCGCGTGGTACAACAACTAGTATAGAGAAATGAAGGAGGTGAACTAGGGTTTCAAAGAGGTAGAAAAATCAGATTTTTCACCCAAAAAATCTTATTTTCTTCATCCTTAATCACTCTAATGACATCACTCTAATGACCTCACCCTAATGACATCATCAAATCTCTTTGGAAACACAAATATTCTTATTCCTTTTTTGGATTTTCTCATAAATGAACCAAGATCTGATTTTCAGAAAATATTCTTCCATAAACATCCTAATACGTAAAAAAATGCATCGAAAAATGAGCCTGTTGTGCGCTGGGCACATGATCATGCGTCTGGCGCAAGGTCATCTGCTTGGCGCCCAGTTCGAATTTTCCGAAAAAAACGGATCCTTGGCTTTTACACTTTGGATTTGATTCTTATTCTTATTCTTTTTCATGATTTTTATTCTCGAACTAATGGATAAAGGATGTGTTTAGTGGATAAAGAATATATTCTTATTCTTTATCCAATGAACAATGACTTGACCATCAAGAAAACTGATTAATGACGGTTTTGGGATACGACTAAAATCCCGACGCCTAATCGTGACTCGTTTTTCGTTTTTACGAAAGACTAACTTAAGATAATTAACGAAAATTAGACAAATTAGTGAAAACGAGCATGATTATACTACGAATTATTTTATTAACACGGTGATTGTAGCTATTGACTACGACTCACGGAAAATTACGTTTCTAAGCCGAGACTGCACGACTAATACACAAAAAACGGAAAACCATACAACGGAATGAAACTTGCGCTCCGGGGCGAAACACGCATTAGACGGGGCGCGCGCTCCACAATGCATGATGGTTTTCGTTATTTTTATTTCTTTTCAAAATCTTTATTTACCCGAAAAAGGGGTGCAAAATTTGGTGTCTATAGATAGTCTATAGCCTTTTTGCCGGTTTGACAAGTGGAGCTGATGGTACTCGGCGGTAACCGGTAGGGGTTGTGTTGGAGTTCATAGCATTTATGGCTGATTCAATTTTTTTTGAACGTAATGGAGTTGATGTTTCTATGATCTTCGTGATACTGATTCAAATTTATTTGAACGTAATAGAACATCATGGATGAGTATGAAAGGAAGGCCTCCTTTTGTCGAATGTTGTACCTGTAGGCATTCTAGAGCGCTCATTGGAATCCCATGGTGATGGCCAAGATTGTTGAAATGTGTATATGTTCAAAGTCATTATGAAAGACATGTGATCTGTCTTAAGGGAAATAAATTGTATGATCAACTGTGTTGTATGTTGTTCAAGAGGCAATTCATGGATAATTCGGAGTTTCTTAAGCTCTGAGGGTAAGTTAGGTGTTATTGGTTACCTCTTCTCTCCTGCGTGTTCAATCCAGTGGACACTTATAGGTGAGGGGACACTCCATCTCACTAACATGTAAGTTCAATCCTTGGACACTAATTGCTCATTCCTTGTTTATCGTACCTTCGAGTTTGTAGGGGATTGTTGAAATTAATGTGAAGGGTTGGCAAGGGAGGTTGCGGTGTACGCCGCGTTGCGTGCCGCGCACCGTAGCTGCGCCGAGCGCAGAGCTCACGTGTCAGGTGTTAGGTTTGAATCCAAGCCAATTCTTGCCAAGAGTGAACCGAGTTGGACGGTGGGAACCGCGACTCACGGTAAATGCCTTGGCTTGCGGTGGATTGCCGCGACTCGCAGTAAATGCCTTGGCTTGCGGTGGATTGCAGCGAGTAATCAGCGACGCATGTTATATTCTGCAACTCACGGTTGTCGGGGATTTCCGAAAAGTTTATTTTCTTATTTCTGGATTTCTTTCGGGTTTATTTTTCTCAACCCTCATATAAATAACTTCTTGGTCGTTTTTCTCTATTCATTCATTTGTTCATTAACCCCAAAACTCAAGCATACCTTTTTTCCTAAGATTTGAGCATTTCTTGAGAAATTCCAACACTTGGGTTTAGGTTGTAGAATTCAAGGTTGTTGTGTAAACCTTGAGGGGCGTTCGTCATTGGAAGCCTGCACCGGTATGGTGGCGAAATCGCTTCTATGGTAGTGGCGCTATTGGTACGAGATTAAATCAGCATGTTTAGCAAGTTCAGTTTACAGATATCTGCTGATAAATTTCTTCTTTTCATTGTAGTTCAATATTATTTGTTTATTTGTTATTCATGAATATTTCAATCACAACCTTTATTTCCTACATTTTCCTCTCTTATACAATAAATGTCTCATTCTTTTCACGAATACATGTTTTCTATTTTAGAAGAGAAGATCAATAGTCTAAATAAATTTCTTTTCCAAGACCGCACTATAATTAGGAAAAACTTTGTCTACTCAATGGGTAATCAACCCACTAAAGATAAAAATTCATAAATAGTGGAGTACAACTCAGCAAAATTAATTATTTTTTAATTCTCTATTTCTAATCGTTAGTTTACCAGTGAATAGATGTATCAATTTCCTCTCCCTCCCTTTTTCCCACTCTTCGCATGTTTAATATACAATCAACCTTCCCCTTATTATAGAAAAACATTAGTGGCAGAAATTTGAGCAATCTATAAAGACAACCCTTTATATTACAAGGTAGACCATTTTAAAAGCAGGTTATTACCTCCTATAATTCAAACCCCATCCTTTAATGTTGCCCACACATGTTTTTAAAAAGTATCTTTCCATTATAATTTTATATGAATCTTTTTATTGGGGGATTGGTTAGATGAATTGTCTTATTGGACCAGAACCTTGCACAGGTCAATCTGGCCTGGATTAGCGGGCTAGACACTCTGAAAGTAGGGAGAATGGTAGGTTAAATCCCTGCCCTCAAAGTGTCCTTAGTTGGAATTGAACCCCTAACCTGAAAGTTGTAAGGCACAATCCCAATCCCAATCCCAATCCCAACCATTAGGCCAAGCTTAGTGTGGTAAGTATATAAACCTATTATAATTTGTATTTTTTTAATATTCATGTTGCTGTCTAGATGTCTCTTGATTAAACTTCTCAGTCTCTTAAATTAGGTTCAATAAAGAGCAAAGACTACCCTTTTAAGAGCTTGGGTAGTTCTTACCTGGAGCTGTTTGGTTGGATCCATAATGAATATGATACTGCCTTCAAGATTCGAGAGGAATATAGGCTAAGTAAGATTGATTATCCTGGAAAAAAAAAATTAGAATATATACACCGTACTACCAAGGCCCGTATTATCTTAACACAAACTATTAGAATAGGCGGTCTAATTTTAACATAAAATTAGACAAACCCAAATCTACATTCTTCTAACAAGCCCATTCATCTCACTCTAACCCAACACTATCCCTAGACATTTCGCGCCAACTTAGTCGTCCCTTCTCTTCTCCTTCCTTTTTTCCCATTGAATCTCGAACTACAACGAACAATTTTATAAACTAACACGACAGTCTTACCGAATGGATTAAACTAGTCACTTAAGGGATTAAACTAGTCACTAAATGGATTAAAGAATGTGAGAAATAAATGGATTAAGCTGGTCACTAAATAGATTAAGCTGGTCACTAAATAGATTAAACTAGTCACTTTATTCAGAAAAATGGTATGTTTTCTTCTTAATATTGGGTTTGGATCGTTGCCTAAATTTAAATTAAAAGTAGGCGGTCTCTTACAAGACCAACTGATATCTTAAAATACTTTATACATTTTTGTTGGATTAATGGGTAAAGATGAATTGCCCTACTGAATCAAAAACTTCCACAGGTCAACCCGGCTCGGGTTAGTGGGCTAGACACTTTAAGAATAAAGAGAGGGGGGATAAGGGAAATCCCTACCCTCAAACTGCCCCTAGTAGGAATTAAACCCCCAACTTCAAGGTTGGAAAGCACAATGCCAACCACTAGGTCAAGCCTAGCTTGATTAAAACACTTTATACATGTGTTTATCTTATTGAATACTTTCTTATACTTACTAAGAATACCACCTAATAAAGCTAGTATTTGTACTGTGTAAAAGTTAAAAGGTTGCTCTTGGTCATATTCGTGTTCATCATGTGCCCTCCTCTTCTCCTAGTTTGCGGATATCTTCACCTAGAGCCTTCCTCAACTCTTCTTTGTAGATTTTTGTTCCAGATTAAGCGGCCGTCCTCCTCCCGCTTCAATTAAGGGGGTGTGTTAGAGTAAATGTATGTAAATATATTTACTATTCATATTTAGAGTAATGTATGTATTTATGTTAATTAGGTCACATTGTGTTTTTTCTATATATTGTGAATAATATGAGCAACACCAACTAAGGGAGAATTCCTAGATCTTGTACTCACAGGCTCACATATTTACAAGTAATAGATAGTAAGCTTGTTTCTGTTATCAATTTTTCCATATGCATGCTTTAATGGTTTGAGATTATGCGGGTTTAACTGTATGGTTGGTGTATGGACCACATATTGAAAGCACAATCACGTGAACAGTAGGTCTTTTTTCCACAACATATTCCCTACCACACTCGTGGAAGAATTATATATCTGAGGTTGTTAGATGTAATAATAAATTTGGTTTTATCTCTTTACTTTAGCGCGCATTACGTGTATATAAGAATAGTCAACTAATTATTATTAGACTACTTGCTCTATATTTTCTTAGTTGTACCTAAAGAATTGACATGCTTATCAACATATAATTTTGGGTATCAATATATGTAATTATTCTTGAATAAGAATTTAAACGAATCTAATAAAATTACATAGTAGTATAACTTAAAAAATATAGAGAAAGAAGTAGAGATGGAAATGGATCGGGTTCGGGGCGGGTGGACCATCACCCGCATCCATCACCCGCCTCCATCCACCCCACCCGATCCATCCATCACCCGGTCAAACATCCACCCGAATCCATCCATCCATCACCCACGGGTGAAACGGATGGATCGGGTGATAATAGGATGAACTAAATTAGATTAACTAGGTGGTTTAACTAAATTAACATAACCAAAAATCAGTTTGTAAAATCAGTCCAATTAGCTAGATAACTAAGTGATTCATATTAAAGCCCAACAACTATGGTTAATAATCAAATAGAACTAAGATGACTTAATAGAATACTTAATCAGATCTAGGCTCAAATTTATAACTAAGTATTAAAAGATAAAATTGGGCTTGGGTAAAAAACTAAGAAGTCAGAATTAAGAACAAAGAGGTACGTTTATACCTCTGGTCACTTGGAGCAGGGAAGACACGATAGGGGTATTTCGAAGCTTCGGTGAATGACGTCAAGCTACGGCATGGCTGAGCAGCAGGTATGGTGTTGCAGCAGCACTCCGGTGTCGTTTGTTGGCCTCGGGTTCCGGTCTTTGCGGGGAACACTAAGGAGAGGGTAGAGCTAGCGAGAGAGAAAGGCTCGGCTACGGCAAGCACGTCACGGCGAGGCGACGTTCTCCGTCGAGGCTGGGCAGAAAGGTGGCGGTGGCAAGGTCGTGCAGCGGCAGTAGTAGCATCAGGCGAGAGGAGAGAGAAACAAGGGGTTAGTTGGGGTTTGGGTCTTTGGGTGAGAGAATGACGAGAGATAGAGAGATGGGATTTTTGGGGGTTTGGGGTTTCTTCATGACTCGGGGGTGAGAAAGTAAGATGAAATTTCGTCTTGCTAGGAACTACTTAATTTGCTTAGTTTGGGCTTTGGACCATTGGGTTTGACACTTGACAGTGGCTTGTAAAAATTAAAAGGCCAAAAATAAAAAAAATTTATATATTTTTTACATTAAACGGGTGACGGGTCGGGTGGTAAACGGGTGATGGGTCGGGTTATGGATGAAAAAATGTCACCCGAACCCGACCCGCATCCATCACCCGGTTATCCGTCACCCGGCTATCATCCGTTTAAACCGGGTTTTTCACCCACTTAATAAACCGGGTTGAGCGGGTGGTCGGGTGATCCACTGGATATTTCCATCTCTAGAAAGAAGTCCAAATATATGAATCTATAATTCATCTAGGAGGATTTTATACTCCGACAAATCCTTTTCTGACTGAGTAATCATAAATATTCATAATATTAAGAGCCAATCATTCAATTGGAAGTAGTTGGATCTGCATTAACGAGGCAAATGCAAGTACTGGGAATTAAGCTAACCAAACCAACCTAGCCACCACGTATTAACTGCCATTAAAGTTAGACTTCACTAAATTAAAATAAATATTTAAATACATTTTCTCAATTAATATAAATTTAGAAATTTATGATATATATAATTAATGCTTCTTTATTACTTAATACTTCCTCCGTTCCAAAATAAGTGAAACTTGATTCTATTAGCTATGTTTAACTTCATTTGACTTTCATTTGATTCAATTAGCTTTGTTTGACTTAACACTTCTCTCATTTATGTGAGAGCTTTCTGAGACAAGTGTTTCACTTATTTTGGAACGGATGAAGCATTTCAATTTTGGGTTATGCTATATGCAGCCCTAAGGACTACATATAAGACATAAATACATTGTTTAAGGGCTGCATTTAACTTTTCCCTTCAATTTTTACCTTTTTATATGCAATTCTAAGAGCTGCATATATCAATTTCCTTGTTTTAAATGAGTTGGTTTTCCTTTTGACCTTAGTCCTAATGTGCCAAACTGCAATTTACTCCGTTACTGCAACTCTAATGATGACTTTTTGTTCTATTTACTAACAATTTAGTATCGAAAAACTTTTTAGTGCTCGCAACGGTAATATAACCGTGTTATATCCTTATTATATCGTACGATATATTATGTTAATAAAATTTTACTAAAGATGTAATCTAATTTGAGGAAAGATTTTCAGTATGTAGTTTAATGAAATAAAAACCCTCACCTTGCTTAGGGTAAGTTAATTAACTTTGAATAACTATTTTAGTTTAGAATAATTTGAAATTGGCTTACAACCCGTGAGTGTCACAATTGTGACTGTGACTTATTTGTAATAATTAATACTGATCACATTGATTAGGGTGAAATTGGCTTACAATCCGTGAGTTGCACAATTATATATGACCTATAACTTATGGCTTACAACCTGTGAGTTGCATTGGTAAATTTGTAATCCATAACTCATGATCGTATTGATTATGGTGACCGAAATAATTTCGTCATTTAAAGTTTTTGGACCCGTTCAAAATGCACGGGAATTATTTTTTGTCTTATAAATTTAAGATTTTAAGATGTTTCTCTTAAAAACCTGGTGTGATATTAGCTCGTGATTTAAAATTTTTACAGTCATATCGTGTATTAAAAATGTTCAAAAACTGGCATATGACCTGTGCGTTCAGTGACTAATGTAGTTAATATCATGGTGGAACACGTTATCAATCATTTTTTTAGAAGCTCAGATAAAATCGCAATTCACACCACTATTGGCAGTTAATCACATAACCACTTCTGCTCCCCCTTTATGCAGTCCTGCTCACGGTCCCACTCTCTTGTTGTCTTACACCACCACTGCACTGCACCAGGCCACCCATTGGCCACCACCTACCAGACCACCACGACACGGGGAATTTTGGCAGGCGTTATCTATACAAAAAATATTTGGAAAATTTTACGATGTAATGGAGTAATTGCACATAAATGAGAATTCAACGACTTGTCACAAAAGTCTCATCAAAAGTCACTTTCCAAAAAAAATATTTGGAAATTCTAATGAATGAATACAATACTATTTGTGGCCATAAACATTCTTAAACTTTAAGTTTTTATTCTTTTCTTTTTGTAGATGTTATCACTTTTTTGTTTATATATTTGTTTTATAGTCTTGTATGTTTTTACGTCGAAGTTACGTCGAACTCAAAAGTCGCCTAGAGAGAATTCTCCGCCTAAAATAACCAATATAAATTTATAATCAATACTCAAATAATTTCCAGCAACTTTAAAATACTTTGAACCTCCTTTAAAAATATTAAAAAGTTATTTCCATCATTAAAACTTCAATTACTAATACTTCCTAGCATAGTACTACTATACTAGTCATTAAAACCCTTAAAACTCCATTAATAACCTCCTTTTTAAAATTCCAGCAACATATAATTTATTAAAACTCCCTTTAAACATACTTAAACATGCTTAGAAACATAAAGGCAATAACTTTCATAACTTATAATAAACTACTATGATTTCTAACTTTCAAAACCCTAAAAATTCATGCTTTGATAATTAAAATCTACTTTTAAACTCAAATATGGAAATCTGAATTTTATTTTATCAATACACAAATTATATAACTTAGATTCAATAATAAATCATCAACTTATAACTTTTAAACATAAACTAATTAAAACAAAACCTAAAAATACAATCTTTGAATAAAACTTGAGGAGGAAGAAAAGAAACAAACCAAAGCAAGAAGGAAAGAAGAAGAGGACAACAGCCAAGGAAGGGCAGCAGCGGCGGCGGCTGACAGCTGGTGGTCGCCGGCAAGTGCTGGTGGCCGGACGGTGGCTGGCCGGAAAAAGGAGAAGCCGAAGGAGGTGAAAACCGGTGCAAAGCAAAACGCAAGGAGAGAGAGAGAGAAGGCCGAAAGTGTGGGAGAAAAAAGGAGAGAGAAAATAAAGTTGTGGGGAAAAATTGGGGTTTATGGGGTATTTATAGTTTCCCCTTTGTGGGCTTAGGAAAAAGGCAATTGGGCTTCAAATAGAGTTTGATGATGAATAGGAATAGTGATTGAACTCCTAACATCACTAGAATTAGTATTTGGGTTCCTCAAGCCCATTTAAACTCCTTTTTCAAATCCAAATAGGTATTCCAAATATTTCAAGTACTTTCAAAGCATGACTTTAATAAATATTTGACTTGAATAAATTATTAAAACAATTCCTTTGACTTTCAAATAGTGAACCTTTGAAATATGAAATCATTAAAATGCTAAAATATATTAAAATATAAATAAATATATATTAAAATATATTTATAAAATTCATAAAATTACGGAGGATTACATATATATACATATATACATACATATATACATATATACATATATCTAACGTTTTAAAATTAATAATTCTTCTAGGTGAATATACGCGTAAAATTGTTTGTTTTAATATTATGACACGTTAAAAATTACAACTTTTATCATACACCCAAGGGTATTTTTTTTTCTCATTACTCATACGAAACCTCCAAATGAGCAAAATTCATACGATAGGGATAGCTCCAAATGAGTAAATAAGCAAATGAGAAAAAAAAGCTTTGGGGTGTACCATGCACATGGTACACCCGGGTCTAAAATGAGTGCTCTCTGTTAAAAATCTATGACGTGAAATATTATTATCTAATGAAATTAAATAGTAAAATAATATATTTAGTGTACTTTAGTAAAAGGATAAATTGTAAGTATACTGTATACATCTGAAATAGTTCATTTATAAGTCATATGTAAAAGAAAGATATGAATGGTTATCTTATCTTTCTATATTTACTTCAACAATACTGTTATAACTCCTTAGTTTTCAAATTAATTAGATGCTTTCTTCTTAATAAAAAAAGAAAAACAAAAAAAGCATTTACAAAATATGCTCCATTTGCCTATTAAATTGACATGAAACAATCACACTTGCAATTTCTTATTAAACTTTTCTCCTCCCTATACCAAACACTTATCTCTTTCATTTATGTTTTTCATCAATGCCATGAAACTTTCTCAACCTTTGAAACTCCAAATCGACTTCTTGCTTCATGATCATTTGACGAATGCAAATATTATACTTGTTTCTTTTTTTCTTCTCACTCAATTACAATTCTGACCATGAATTCTTTTCGATTTGGTCCACATAAAAACATCCGATTTTTTTCAGCTTTTAATTATAAAAGCTCAACAATTTTTTTTTACCAAAATATGGAGGTGAATAACTTCATGCATGTGGATGGAATCCAATTATTCGACCACATCCATTGTTATACGGTTTGATTTGGGGAAAATATTAGTTCTTTTCATCTTGCATATATGTCACTTTCGATGTTGAAAAACGCATGGGATCGAGTCCTAGAAGCACAATTTTTCATCTTCAACCTCTTAACTTTTTTGATCACGGAATGCAATGGCGAATTTTCGTAGTCTATTCACTATTGTATTCAAATCTAGAATTGAAATTCCTCTTTTTAAATTGGTAAGTTTGTAGGTTATTTTTTGTAAAGATAAATTTGATTGTAAGAAAATTGATTTTCTTTTTTGTGCTTGTTTGATTTTTATAATTTTCATATCTTTTTAGGAAATTGACATTGAAATTGGTCTTTAAATCTACTATCTATATGAATTAATTAGTTCAATGTAACGCAAATCAGATTTGAAATCCTAATATTTATAATGATCAATCGGATTGGGGATACTTGTTGAATTATTGAATTTGTTAATTTGTAAAATGGTGAAAAAAAATCGAAAGACTGTTGCATTTAAAAAGAAAATATGGAATACTTTTGAAGCATCAGAGTTTAATTTTTTTTGGATTCTTATTTAATTTTGTCCTTTTTTGTTTGTTCATACAATTGAATTAAGTGAATTATTAACTCGATTGTCATTATATTATAATTTAAAATTTTGAATAAGAATTACATTGTTTATTTATAAAAGTAATTCAGATTAGTTGCGGGATAAGTTCATTATAGTAGTATCAGTGACTTCAAATCAGTTTGTTCAAATGATAAGTTAATTATTAAAGAAACTTTTGAAAATTGAACATTAATTTTATCCTAGGCTTAATAATTTTCCCTTTTAAAAATTTAAGAAACATAAAGCCTATAGCTAGGCTTATATGACTACTCCAAGTCTCCAACAATTAGTAGGCTGATTTTAAGTTTAAAAAGAAAAAAATACAATTATTAGTAGTCATGAGCATAAACAAATACATGATTACTTTAATGACTAAAATCAATCAAACAAAATTTTGCATGCATCAGTAAGAACTGAGAACTACAACATACTATATAATGTTACAAAGCGCACACATATATATATATATGATGAAAAAGCATACGCATCAATATTCATGAACTTAAATTCATACCATACCCTTTATAAAAAATAAATAGCTAGACACTTAGAATGAATCTTAAATTCCGTAGAATAACTCATACAGAAATTACCATACCACCAAAACATTGTGAAATTGAATTTCAGTATAATAACTCTTACAAAAATCATTAATACTATTATGATATAACTTTAATACTAATCCTAGCTTTATTTTTCTTTGGAGCTCGGGGTGTATTCATTTTCGTCGGCTTCTTTATAAATGACTGTGGAACTCGATTTTTGACTGTCTTAATTAACGGTCTGAATTCCACGAAAGTCTCTCATTGGACTTTGAGTTTTAGAAAACTTGGAAGTCGCCACCCTATTAATATCTAAATAGGGACAGATTTATTTAATAAATCGTTTGAAAATCAATTTCAAGAAAAATCATTTAAAACGATGATGACTTCATATGGATAAGGCTTTTTTGAAAATTAGTCTTTCATACCATGAGATAGGGTTCGGGGTTTAGGTTAAGAGGTGCGAACGTCTGGAACTCGTCTCCTCTTCCGTTCTATAGAACGGGCTCTTACTAAATGCGTTATTTTCCATTTTCAAGTAATCATGGCTATTAAAAAGAAAGAAAATCATGTAATTTGCACATATACACAAAAACCATTTTTTTATTTAGGACCAATATATCATTTGTACATGGTAGGTTTGAGCACTGAAGTTGCACTACGTACCAATCATTGCGGGATTGGAATCCACTCATGGATCAAAACCGTCGTAGTTCGAGCTTATGTCTCACCCTAAATGGCCAATTCCACTGGGGAAAGAAGAGGAGAGAATAGATTATGAATAACTCACTTTTAGAATTAAACAAATCTATTTGAAATGAGGTAATCACTCCAATTAGTGATTGAAATGAGATTGAGATAATCACTTTAATTAGTGATAAAATATGAAGAATTAAGATAACCACCTCAATTAGTGTTTAATAAGGAAGGAAATAAGTAATCACCCTAATTAGTGATTATTCAAGGAAAGATAATCACCTTGATTAGTGATTAACAATGACTGTTAGGAAATAATCACCCTAATTGATGATTATTACGGTTTAAGATAATCACTCTAATTAGTGATTAAATGACAAAAATAATCGTCCTAATTAACGATTATTAAGGTTAAGATAATCACTCTAATTAGTGATTAAATAAGAAGAATAACCGTCCTAATTAACGATTATTAAGGTTTAAGATAATCACTCTAATTAGTGATTAAATGAGAAGAATAATCGTCCAAATTAACGATTATTAGGGTTTAAGATAATCACTCTAATTAGTGATTAAATAACGATTGGAGATAATCACCCTAATTAGTGATTAAAAGAAGTTTGAGTTAACCGCTCTAATTAGCGATTAATTGAGGATTGAAATAACTACCTTAATAGTGATCACGTTTATGATTTTTGAGAGGTCTTAGAATTGGTTTACTTCCTAATTGAAGGCTTTTGAGAAATAATCTTTATTGAAAATTATAAAGTCATTTAGAGAGAAGAGAGAAATGATCAATTTGAGATTGAATTTGGAGATTTGTGTTTGGCTAATTGAAATTTGGCCAGTTAAAGCGAGACACGGGAAACGGCCTAAAATCAATTCGGAGATCATAATTACCAATATAATTATGTCAAATTATATGATTAATCCATTTGAATATGGAGAATACATTTTTAAAATGTAAGATGGATCATCATACAATTTAACTTAGTTAGATTTGCAATTTTTCCTCTTAATCGAGATTGGGTCATTTGATTCATATACTATGATATATTGGCCCAACATGCAATATTTGTAGCATTGGTTGCTCATTTTATTAAAAAGAATTGTGAAATTATTTATGAACATCATGCATAAACATCTCCATGTCTTTTTTTATTAATTGAGTGATGCAACAATTATTTACAAAGAAACTATTATTACAACAATATGTACAAAATCTATGATCTATACAAATCTTCAATCTTGATCTTCACCATGATGCTCCTTGATCATCATCTCCTTGAATGGGCTTTGGAATTCATGTTTATTTGTGAATTTATGAAAGTTAAAGATTAATTAACTTCTTTGATTTTGATTTTTTATGATAATTTTTATTGATTTATATTTACATGATAAAATGAGTCATTTTAAGAGAAACTTAAAAGTTCATGATTTTTATTCACATTTTCGTATGAAGAAAATATTTTTTTTTTATGAAAGTTGAGTTAATCACTTTATTTCATTTTCCAGATTTCACTTTTGTTCTTACACTGACTTACAAAGATCATAAATTTCTGTATAAAGCGTTAAATTCAGAATTTGATACATCTATGGATAGATCAATGAGTTCTTTATGTTGTGTCAAAAGTTTACTAGTTTTTAGTGACCTCTTGAATTATGGTGAATTATATACTCAAACTGGTCAAAACAGGACCTTTATTCAAATTGTTCTTTGAGATCTAATGTATTGAACTAATTTTGAAGTGAATTTTAATATGAACATTCTAGACACTTTGAAGAACTAGACTGGAAATTTTCACTTGAATTGGACACTTTTAAAACTATTTTTATTTATTTTCTTAACCAAAGAGAAAATCAATATTCTGAAATATAGTGATTTACATGAATGCTTTTGTAAAAATGATGTAAAATTGTATCCAATTAATATGAACATGATTTTTATATTTTTTAAAAGCTACTGATGTTTTCTTCAAACTTAATGTTTTTAGTTTTATCTAAAGGATTTTATTTTTAACTTTATTGACAGAACAAGTATAGGTGGTACTGAATAAAATCAGTTTTGCACAACAAAGTGGTATAATTTTTTATTATTTACACAAAATTCATTTTTTAGAAATTCCAATGCCCCTTTGCTGGAAACATCTTGAACTTCATAGGAAAAATATTAAATCCTACAAAATACTCTGATAAGACAGACGAAAAAATGGAATGAAATACGAAATTAAAACTGATAATAATTACAGCATCACATTTTCTTTTTTTATGGAGATGTTTATGCACAACTATCTTGAATTTTTTTATGAAATCATTTTTTGTGATGAATAACAACTTGATTAAGGAAAATCACATAATCACATTGTTTCTAAAGAGTCACCCCATTAGAGGTGACTATTCTAGGTGGGGTGATTTAAGGTTGGGAACCTATTAGGACTTCCACATACTCAAATCACTCCAAAGATTAAAAAATGATAAGAAGAAAACAAGGAAGAAGTTAGTAGATGATTAAGAAGATAATCAAAATAACAAGAACTTCAACTTTACCTTGCTAGCTCAATGATGCACTTCCTTTTTGCAAATTTTTCTACCTTTTTTGTGATTTTTCTTAATTTCTAAGTGAGTTTCTAAATCTTCTTAATTACTAACTTAAACTCTTTTTGTGTTTTTTCTTCTTTTGATAAACTTCTTTTACTTACTTATTAAGACTTTTGCTTAGATGAAAAGATTAAAGAGGAGAAGAGTATTAGAGAGAGAAGTTGAGAGTGAAGTTGAATTTTGGAGGGTATTTATAGAGAAATGAGGGAGATGAACTAGGGTTTCAAAGAGGTAGAAAATCAGATTTTTCATCCAAAAAATCTGATTTTCTTCATCCCTAATTACCCTAATGACATCATTCTAATGACCTCACCCTAATGACATCATCAAATCTCTTTGGAAACATAAATATTCTTATTCTTTTTTAGATTTGCTCATTAATGAGGCAAGATCAGATTTTCAGAAAATATTCTTCCTAAAACATCCTAACATGTAAAAAAAAATTGCATTGAAAATCGTGTAAACGAAAATGACCAGAATGTTTTGAAGTGAAAATCGTCTGGCGCAGGGATAGCTTGTGCGCTAGGCGCACAATCATGCATCTGGCTCATGATTGTGTGCTTGGCGCACACCTGACCTTTCCGGAAAAAATCCGGATTTCCCCCTCTTACACATGGGATTTGATTCTTATTCTCACATCTTTTCATGATTCTTATTCTCTAACTAATGGATAAAGGATGTGTTTAGTGGACAAAGAATATATTCTTACTCTTTATCCAATGAACAATGACTTGACCATCAAGAAAACTGATTAATGTCGATTTTGGGATACGACTAAAATCCCGACGCCTAATCGCGACTCGTTTTTCATTTTTCCGAAAGACTAACTTAAGATAATTAATGAAAACTTGTCAAATTAATGAAGACGAGCATGATTATACTACGAATCATTTTATTAAAACGGTGGTGGTAGTATTGACTATGACTCACGTAAATTATACTTCTAAGCCGAAACTGTATGATTAATACGCAAAAATGGAAAATCGTGCGACGGAATGAAACTCGCGCTCCGAGGTGCACGCTCCACGCTGCATGATGATTTTGTTATTTTTATTTTTCAAAACCTTTATTTATCCGAAAAAGGGGTTCAAAATTTGGTATCTACAATGACTTGAATTGACTTGTCAACCTTTCAGCACATTGCCATAGAGAGAATGAAGAACTCTTAACCGTATTTGGGCGGAATAGGTTTTTTGTTTTTGTTCTATTTGGGCTTAAGAAGGCATGACGATATGTATTGAGAAGACAAAAAATATATGGACGAAAATGTTAGGCTACGTATTGGAGTAGTGGTTAGCTATGGCATTGTCCCTATTTATACTTGCAATATTGTACACAACATTGATTTTTTTTTTTTTTAAAAATCCGAAATAAAACTTGATTGACAATTAAGATTCCCAAAATTAAGGTTGATTGAGATTTTGAAATCCTTACCATAAGTTACGTTTTTTATATCAATCAAATAAATTAAAAGAGGCAATGATTTAGTATTGATTATGTACATAGAGATTTAAGAACACTAATTGCCTAATTAGAGTCATGAATCACCATAAATTAAGGATTTATCCTAATCTTGGCCGATTTTGTGCAAATCTATCTCCCAATTCGAATTACTTAGTGCCACTTGTCCCTTCCTTAGACCTTGTATATATAAGCAAACAAATTAGTGTTTAATTGACATATAGGATTTCATGACCTTTCTTACATGAAACATGTGCAGATTTTTCTAGCTTTATATAATATAATGATAATGATTCAAATGATAAGTTAATTGTTAAAGAAGATTTTGAAAATTGAACATTAAGTTTACCTAGACTTAATAACTTTCCCTTTTAAAAATTTAAGAAGCGTAAAACCTAGGCCTATATGACTACTCCAAGTCTCCAACAATTAATAGATTGATTTTGAGTTTAAAAAGAAAAAACATACAATTATTAGTAGTCATGAGCATAAACAAATACATGATTACTTTAATGACTAAAAATCAATCAAACAAAATTTTGCTTGCATCAGTAAGGACAGAGAACTACAACATACTATATAATGTTACAAAGCACACAAATATATATATAAGATGAAAAAGCATACGTATCAATATTCATGAACTTAAATTCATACAATACCCTTTATAAGAAAAAAAAATAGCTAGACACTCAGAATGAATCTTAAATTCCGTAGAATAACTCTCATACATAAATTACCATACCACCAAAACATTGTGAAATTGAATTTCAGTATAATAACACTTTCAAAATTTATAAATACTATTATGATATAACTTTAATACTAATCCTAACTTTATTTTTCTTCGGAGTTCGAGGTGTATTCATCTTCGCCGTCTTCTTTGTAAATGACTTAAATTGACTTGTCAATCTTTCAGCACATTGCCATGGAGAGAATGAAGAACTCTTAACCGTATTTGGGAGTAATAGGTTTTTTTTTTGTTTTTGTTCTTTTTGGGTTTAAGAAGGCATAACAATATATTCTAAGAAGGCAAAAAATATATGCACGAAAATGTTAGGCTACGTATTGGAGTAGTGGTTAGCTATGACATTATCCTTATTTATACTTGTAATATTGTACATAGCATTGATTTTTTTTTTCAAAAAAAAAAATGAAATTAAGCTTAATTGACAATTAAAATTCCCAAAATTAAGGTTGATTGAGATTTTAAAATCCTTACCATAAGTTACGTTTTTTATATCAATCAAATAAATAAAAAAGGCAATGATTTAGTATTGATTATGTACATAGAGATTTGAGGATACTAATTGCCTAATTAATTAGAGTCATGAATCACCATAAATTAAGGATTTACCCTAATCTTGGCCGATTTTGTGCAAATATATCTCCAATTCGAATTACTTAGTGCCACTTGTCCGTTCCTTAGACCTTGTACACATAAGCAAAAAAAATTAGTGTTTAATTGACACATAGGATTTCATGGTCTTGCTTACATGACACATGTGCAAATTTTTCTAGCTTTATATAATATAATGATACTTTCATCAATAATTTTTTTTTTATATATTTGCCTATTTGGCGGCCATTTTAAAAATAATTTACGAGAAATTGTCAAAAATAAGTTAACCTTTGGCTCAACTATTTAAAATAAGTCAATCTTTAGATTAACTTAGATTAGTAATCCTTTTGATTTTTGTTAATTTACCCACTTCTTTGGACATAGAGTTTTAGGAGAAATTGGTAAGTGGGTCATAGAAGGAAAGATAAAGTATTAATTTATTGACATATTGTATTGAAGTTAATGTTATGGGACAAGAAAAGTAGAGTAATAAGGTAAAGATAATAATAAAAAATTTGTAGGACCATTTCAAAACCAGAAAAAAAAGGTAAACTAATAAGGGACACCAAAAAGAAAAGTGGGTAAACTAATAAAAACCAGAGGGAGTACAAGCTTAAGAGGGTGTTTTTTTATACTGAGTTCGAGTGACCATTGACCTAACGAATAGGTAAAATATTTTTTTTTTCCTTTTTACCATCCCTACCCTTGACACTACCACTAGTACCCAGCATACCCATACTAGAGGTGATCAACATGGGCCCGGTCTGACTCGAAAATGGGCAGGTCTTGGGCACGAATTTTCGGCAAAAAAATTCGGGCCACGAGCGACTTAAATAGGAAAATTTTAGGCTAATTTTTGGCTCGGCCCAAAAAACCCGCATGGCCCGGCCCAAGTTAGCGGGTTTTGGAGCGGGAATTTTGGCTCGAGGCTTGGCCCGGCCCGGCCCGGCCCGACCCATGATCACCTCTAACCCATACCTAGCACCACCACCCAGCATTGCCACCTCTTTCTCCGTCCTCCGCGAGCTACCAACACCCCTTTCTCCCTCCTTCGCAAGACACCATCCCACCTTACCACCACTTCTTTCTCCTTCCTTTGCAAGCCACCAGCCCACCACCAGTTCTTTCTCCCTCCTTCGCAAGCCGCCAGTCCATCACCATTTCTTTCCCCTCCTTCGCAACCCCCCACCTACCTCTTTCTCCCCGGTAAGCCATCACCCGGCACTAACCTCGGCGAAAAAGTTGGAGTCTGAGAGAGAGAGCAAGAGTTGTAAAGCGAGTTTGGATTTCCATAGAGGTGGAGGAGAGTGGTGGATGGAGGAAAGAGAATTTTCGGGGGCGAAAGAGGTGTTTTGGAGATAGGGGGTGGTCGCAAGAGGCCTTAGATGTGGTTTCAGGGGTGGTGTTGTTCGCACGGAGGAAGAGGTGATTTCGCCGTGGGGAAAGGTGCTTTCGAGGATGGGGGTGTTTGCGGGGGGTGGGGGTGGGGTGGGGTGGGGGGTGGGGTGGGGGGTGGTGCAAGCGGTGGGGACTAGGGAAGGGTTTTGGGTGTCAGAGAAAGTCAGGGCAAATCAAAGCTTGTAGAGGGTGGTTGTATGGGTTTTAGATGGGAAGGGAAGTCAGCTTTTTTAAAGAATTAAAACAAAACTAAACTTGAAAATGTAACTAATAAAAAAAATACTTGGATTAGGTTACCTACAATAACAAGTTAGTTACTTGTTAAAGCAGGTAGGCTTATTTTGAGTTAATCTAATGATTGACTTATTTTGAGTAGATGAGTTAAAGATTGGCTTATTCTTGACAATTTTTATTTTACTTTGGAAATAGAGTATTTTAAAAAATAGAGTGTTTTCGAATATTACCTATGGTATGATATTTGTAGGAAAATTTTAATTTCAGTATCCAAGGTTCCGCAAATGTTACTTTTGTTACCTGTATACATAGTTCCACTTTGGCTACTTGAGATTTCAACTTAATTTTTGTTTTGGGTACCATAGTTTTGAACTTAGTTTCACTTTAGAAAAATCTAAGCTTAGTATTGTTATGTTTTCCGTTTATATTTACTATCGTGACAATGTCTATTTATTGAATTGATGTTAGCCATTTCAATTGCCAATTAAACAATACAAATTAATCTTCACCACCAAAAAGAATTGGATAATTCTGCTGAATGAATTAAACGTAGAATGCACCACTCTTTCCATCCTCATAGATAAGAAATTTGTCTTCCTTAATGGTCTACCAAATTCAACTATATAAATCACGTCTACATTTAATAAAAACTATTACTCAAATCAACTATTTTAATAGCTGTAAGTATTGATTTCAAATAAAATTCTCATAATTTTATTTTATGACTCTCTCCATCCTAAAATAATATCAACACTTGGTTTGACATGAATTTTAGAGAGATAAGTGTTGTGTGTATCAAATGTCATTTTATTAAAAAGTAAATGTAATAGGAGAGAAACTGAAATATTTTTTATTGGGAGGAGTAAAGTATATTTTTGTATTGAGAGAGATAGAATAGGGACCGGTATACTTTTTTCTTTTGGAAAAATATGAGTGTTAAAATACTAATATCATTAAAGTGAAACCATGCCAAAAAAATGGAAATTTTCAAACTAATTTGTGACAAATGAAAATAAAAACGCTTTAAAGTAGTTTGGAACAGACGAAGTACGTAAATCTAATGGTATCTTTTTTCGGTTCTTGGTGAAACTTGAAACATGCTCCTTTAAGTACCTTCACCCTCACGTCAAAAAAAATAAATAAATAAAACCTTCCCTTAGCTTATCTCTCCATCCCACCAAATCCCAAAAGAAAAGAGAATTCCTTTTTTTCCCCTCTTATCGTTGATGGGGTTCTTCATCTTAGTACTTCTCTTCCCTTTTCTTTATTTCCTCTTCCACTTCCTAAAATGGGTCTGTATAAAAAGACACCAAGATTGCTACATACTAGGTGTTGGAACATTTATAGGGTAATGGGTTTTATAAGCTCATATGGTTATATACTAGAAGAGGAGGAGGTCTAGTATGCTAAGATTAGAATGCACAAAATCACGTGGAGCAATGAAGCAAAACAGAAGGTTGGTCGCGGGTCACGACCAGGGGGCCGTCGCGGGTCGCGACCAGTGCACTTTCGCGACTCGCGATCTGTATCGCAAGTCGCGACGTGTATTCTGTTTTGGGCGTGAAATTTTGCGTGGACGGTTTATAACCGTTGTATTGCATACATTTTCCGTTTAATGATGATTAAGTATTCTTAATCAGGGGATTAAAGGGAGATCAATGCTGTAACAGCTCTAATCAAGAGGGAATATGTTATATGACCCTTGTCATTCATATGAGAGAGACAGAGAAAAGCAGTTTTTGAGATTCTAAGAGACTTGCTTTGCTTGAGAGAAAACTTGCTACTTTCTCTCTAGTGTTCTTCACAAACTACAAACTCAAAGTTCTTGTTGATTCACATAAAAGATCATCTTGTGAATTGTTTCTCTCCATTATATCTCATTAGTTATTTCGTGTTAACCCGGTGATCCTAGAGGGGCGAAATTAAACTAATAGGAAAGCGTAGTTTCCGTGCCTTGGAGTGGTGTATCCGGTTCCCTTGTTTGATCACACATCTAACAATCTATTAGTTTAATTTCTTCTTTTCGGATATGGCTCAATCACTCAAGGACATGACTATGAACTTCCAAAAGTTGGACAAGTTTGAGGGGGTGGGTTATCGAAGATGGCAAAAGAAGATGCACTTCTTGTTGACAACTTTGAATGTGGTGTATGTTCTTTCAACACCCATGCCACCATTCCCGAAAGATGGAGAGGAAGAGTCCGTGGAGACTACAAGGAAGAGAACAAAGTGGGAGAATGATGACTACATTTACCGGGGTCACATCCTCAACTCTCTTACCGACCCTTTGTTCGATCTTTACCAAAATATGGAGAGTGCAAAGGAACTTTGGGATGCTCTTGAGGCCAAGTATATTTCGGAAGATGCATCAAGTAAGAAATTTCTTGTTAGTAGTTTTAATTCATTTAAAATGACTAATGATCGGCCTATTATAGAGCAATTTCATGAAGTTCATCATATTTTGAACCAAATAAGATCACATGGTATGGTGATGGATGAGGCTATTGCGGTTGCCTCAATCATTGATAAATTACCACATTCTTGGAAAGAAACTAAGCATTCCTTGAAACATAGGAAGGAAGATATGTCCATGGAGCAATTAGGAACTCATCTTCGTATTGAAGAGGGTATCCGGGCTCAAGATGGGGTTAAGGATACTACTCCTAGTATTCCTAAGTCTACCATGAATATGGTAGAGGTTGGTGGGTCTAGTGGGACCAAGAAATCCAACAATAACAACTCTAAAACCAACTTTGCAAACAAGAAGAGGAAGACCCTCACTTGTTGGGTATGCAATGGACCTCATCTCAAGAGGGATTGTCCTTCTAAGAAGAAGAAGACAAAGAATGGACAACCTAGTGTTGTTCAAAACCAAGGTAAAGTTGCACATGAAAATGTAATTGAAGAAATGAAATTTGTGGCTATGATTTCAGAAATTATGTTTGTGCAGGTTGATGATTCTTGGTGGATAGATTCGGGGGCCTCTAGACATGTGTGCAATAATAAGCACTTCTTCAAGTCTTTGGAAGAATTGGATGATGGTCCAATCTTGTATATGGGGAATGATTCTACGGTAAAGGCCAAGGGTATAGGCCAAGTAGAATTGTTGTTAACCTCGGGAAAGACTTTAACTCTCCGGGATGTTGTTTATGTACCGGAAGTTAGGAAGAATCTTGTGTCTGGGGGTCTTTTGAATAAATTTGGTTTTAAAGTTGTATTTGAATCGGATAAGTTTATTGTTTTCAAGGGTGGTACTTTTGTTGGACAAGGATTTTATTGTAATGGGATGTTTAAATTTAGTATTAATAATGCAATTGATACTAGTTCTATTTACATGCTTGATGTTTCTTCTCTATGGCACAATCGTTTCTGTCATGTAAACTATCGTAGATTATATGACATGTCTAAGCTAGGTTTAATACCTTCTTTCGATTTAAAGTTAGAGAAGTGTAAGACATGCATGCTAAATAAGATTACAAAAAAGAATCCTTATCCTAGTGTGACTAGACAAACGGTATTGCTAGAATTGGTGCATAGTGACTTGTGTGACTTTCATAGTTCACCTTCTTTGGGAAATAAAAAATATATTGTGACTTTTATTGATGATTATTCAAGGTTTTGTTACATATATTTATTATTTACTAAAGATGAAGCACTAGAAAAGTTTAAGATTTTTAAGACCGAAGTGGAACTTCAACTTAATGGAAAAGTTAAAAGACTTCGGACGGATAGGGGTGGTGAATACTATAATCCTAGATATTTTAGTTCCATTGGTGTAATTCATGAAACAACCGCCCCATACTCACCTCAAAGTAATGATATAGCGGAAAGGAAAAATAGGGTTCTAAAAGAAATGGTTAACACCATGCTTTCTAATTCGGGTCTTAATGACGGTTTTGGGGTGATGTAATTTTAAGCGCATGTTATATATTAAATTGAGTTCCTAATAAGAGGAATAAGACTACCCCTTATGAACTTTGGTGTAACAAAAAGCCTAATCTCAATTACCTTAAGGTATGGGGTTGTAGGGCAATTGTCAAATTGACGGAACCTAAAAGGAAAACTTTAGGTGAAAAAGGAATTGATTGCATTTTTATAGGCTATGCGGTACATAGCAAAGCTTATAGGTTTTATGTCATTGAGCCAAATGATGTTGTCTCTATCCATACTGTGATTGAGTCAAGGGATGCAATATTTGATGAGACTAGATTCTCATCGATTTCAAGACCAAAGGACATGATACCTAGTACTAGTTCCAATGTTGTGGATGACATTAACAATGATCATGATACTACAACACCGGAAATTAGGAAAAGTAAAAGAATTAGAAAAGAGAAATCTTTTGGACCGGATTTTCAACTATATTTAGTTGAAGGGTCGAGTCTATTGTGACTCAAATTTCATATTGTTACAATATGGAGGAGGATCCTAGGACCTTTGATGAGGCTATAAAGTCTCATGATTCTGCTTTCTGGAAAGAGGCAGTGAATGATGAAATGGATTCAATAATGGGAAATCATACTTGGATTTTAGCTAATTTACCTTGCGGATGCAAACCTTTAGGTTGTAAGTTGATTTTCGTAAGGAAAAGGAAGATCGATGGAACCATACTAAAACATAAGGCCCGGTTAGTGGTCCAAGGTTTTAGGCAAAGATATGGTATCGATTATTTTGACACTTATGCTCCGGTTGCTAGAATAGCTACCATTAGACTTTTGATAGCATTGGCTGCGATTCATGGTCTAGTAATTCACCAAATGGATGTCAAAACTGCCTTCCTTAATGGTGAATTGGAGGAGGAATTGAAGTGTACATGAATCAACTTTGAAGGTTTTGTGGTCAAGGTCAAGAGACTAAGGTTTGCAAATTAGTTCGATCTTTGTATGGTCTTAAACAAGCACCTAAGCAATGGCATCAAAAAATTTAATGAGGTCATTTTGTCTAGTGGGTTCAAAATAAATCGGTCGATAAGTGTGTATATAGTAAATTTGATAATAACGGTAATGGAGTTATAATTTGCTTATATGTTGATGATATGCTTATCTTTGGGACGATTTGGAACAAGTGGAAAAAACCAAAGTCTTTCTCTCTTCAAGCTTCTCCATGAAAGATTTGGGTGAAGCGGATGTTATTCTAGGTATTAGAATAATGAGAGGTAAAGGGTCGAATTTCTTTATCACAATCTCATTACATTGAGAAAGTGATTAAGAGGTTTAATGAATCGAACTCGACTCATTTTGCTACTCAGATGGATCCTAGTGTTCACTTGGTTCCGAGTAGTGGTACTCCTATTTCGCAATTGGAGTATGCGAAGCTTAATTGGAAGCTTGATGTATGTTATGACTAGCACTCGGCCGAATATAGCTTTTGCTATTGACAAACTCGATAGGTATACTAGTAATCCTAGTATGTTGCATTGGCAAGCATTGAGAAGAGTGTTAAGGTATTTGAATAAAACCTTGGATTATGTCATAACTTACAAAGGAGAACCTTCTATTCTAGAAGGTTACTCGGATGCTAGTTGGATTTCCAACAAGGAAGATTATTCATCCACAAGTGGATGGGTGTTTCTTCTTGGAGGAGGTGCTATTTCATGGGCATCCAAGAAGCAAACATGTATAACGGATTCCACTATGGCATCGAATTCATTGCATTGGCATCTTGTTGCCAAGAAGCGGAATGGCTAAGGAATGTGTTGAGTGAGGTTGACTTGTGGGTCAAACCTATATCACCTCTTGCTATTCATTGTGATAGTGCATCAACCATAGCTAAAGCTTATAGTGAAGTCTACAATGGCAAGTCAAGGCACATTGGAGTTAGACATAGCTATGTGCGTGAAATGATAAGGAATTGTTGTATAACTATTAATTTTGTTCGGTCTAGTTTGAACTTGGCGGATACGTTTACTAAACCGTTGTCAAGGGAACTAGTGAACAAAATGAACAAAGGGATGGGTCTTAAGCCTATTGATCAACCTTTAGCTAAGGAAAACTCAATTTGATGTCTAATACAACGTTAGATCTCAAATTCAATGAGGATAGTACTTTTCTTAAAGGTTGGAAGCACTTGTGTTATTTACATCCCGAGGTTAGTGCTTGTTACTACAATGTAAAGAGGTTGAATTAAGTTTCTTAATAAGTCTTTGATAAGTGCTCAATTGTAGGAGCATGTGCATAAAGATTTACCTATATAAGCTAGAGGTTTGGCCGCTTCACCAAGTCTAAGGCTTGACTTGGAATGCTTATGAAAGGATATAGACACCAAGGCTTCATAGGTGTCGGAGGTTAAGAACTAAGTTTATGCTTATGTGTATTAGTATCTTCAATGATTTGTGGTGGTTATATGATTCAAAGCTTTGTCTATCATTATGATCGAAATTGTTGTAAAGTTACTTTTACTAAGTGGAGATTCAATCGTAAGATATTTCCATGATGCATGAGCATGTTTTGTTTGTGATTTATAGCAAGTTGGAAAACTTTTCAACATTACCCAATAAATGGGAGGAGGATTGTTGGAACATTTATAGGGTAATGGGTTTTATAAGCTCATATGGTTCTATACTAGAAGAGGAGGAGGTCTAGTATGCTAAGATTAGAATGCCCAAAATCACGTGGAGCAATCAAGCAAAACAGAAGGTTGGTCGCGGGTCGCGACCAGGGGGTCGTCGCGGGTCGCGACACCTGTCGCGGGTCGCGACACCTGTCGCGGGTCGCGACACCTGTCGCGGGTCGCGACCAGTGCACTTTCGCGACTCGCGATCGCTATCGCGGGTCGCGGCGTGTATTCTGTTTTGGGCGTGAAATTTTGCGTGGACGGTTTATAGCCGTTTGTATTGCATACGTTTTCCGTTTAATCATGATTAAGTATTCTCAATCGGGGATTAAAGGGAGATCAATCTTTATGCTGCTCTAATCAAGGGAATATGTTATATGACCCTTGTCATTCATATGAGAGAGACGAGAGAAAATCGGTTTTTGAGATTCTAAGAGACTTGCTTTGCTTGAGAGAAAACTTGCTACTTTCTCTCTAGTGTTCTTCACAAACTACAAACTCAAAGTTCTTGTTGATTCACATAGAAGATCATCTTGTGAATTGTTTCTCTCCATTGTATCTCATTAGTTACTTCTTGTTAACCCGGTGATCCTAGAGGGGCGAAATTAAACTAATAGGAAAGCGTAGTTTCCGTGCCTTGGAGTGGTGTATCCTGTTCCCTTGTTTGATCACACATTAAACACTAGGCTATGAATGCTTCAAACCCAGTAATGACGAAAATTAAGTACCAAATTATCGAGGCACGATCATATGTCGAAATGAAAGTTTGGGCTTAGACACCTACAAATTCCTTCTTAAAGGCGCTCGTTGGTGCGGGCCTTGGAGAGGAGACTTACGCTCCAAGAAGTATCCTCATGGGGCGCGAAGAAACATTAAACCTTGATGACACCCTCAATGAAATGGATGAATTTGTCCATGATAGTATTGCGAAACTCCTCTCCAAATCTAACATTTCTCCACAAGATATTGACGTGTTAGTCGTTAATGTGTCGATGTTTGCATCCACACCATCCTTGGCCTCAAGGATAGTGAATCATTACAAGATGCGGGATGATGTTAAAGTTTGCAACCTTAGTGGGATGGGGTGTAGTGCTAGCCTAATTTCTCTAAGCATTGTCCAAAATGTTTTTAAGGTCCAAAAAAGATCGTTACGCGTTGATTGTAACAACCGAATCCCTAAGCCCGAATTGGTATTCAGGTAATGATCGATCCATGATCTTATCCAACTCTCTTTTTAGGTCGAGTGGGAGTGCTATCCTCTTAACTAACAAATGGTGTCTAAGGAAGAAGGCTATGTTGAAGCTCAAGTGTCTTGTACGGACGCATCATGGGGCAATAAATGAGTCCTATGAATGTTGCCTGCAAGTGGAGGATTCCGTAGGAAAGCTAGGAGTCCGCCTTCATAAATGCCTCCCTAAAACCGCAACTCGATGTTTGGTTGATAATCTCAAGAATTTGGCCCCTAAAATCTTACCCATAAGGGAATTGGTTCAATTTGCAATGGCAGTTATAGTTTGGAGATATATTTGGAAACCTATTAAGCATGGATATACTCGTACAAAGGAACAAATTAATAAACCAGCTATTAATTTTAAGACAGGGGTAGAACATTTTTGCTTTCATACTGGAGGAAAAACAGTGATCGATGGTTTAGAAGAGAGCCTTAAGTTAGAAGTGTACGATGTGGAGCCAGCAAGGATGACTCTCCACCGGTTCGGAAACACATCAGCGTGTAGCTTGTGGTATGTTTTGGGGTATATGGAGGCCAAAAATAGGCTTAAAAAAGGAGATAGGTTATTGATGGTTGGTTTTGGGTCAGGTTTTAAATGTAATAGTTGTTTGTGGGAAGTGGTAAGGGACTTAGACGGGAGTGACAATGTTTGGAGTGATTTCATTAAAGACTACCCTCTTAAGAGCTTGGTAATCCTTACTTGGAGCTCTTTGGTTGGATCCATAATGAAGATGTTACTGCCGAGAAGATTCGAGAGATATACGGCCAAGGAAAGATTGATTATCCTGGAAAAATTATTTAAATTAATTATATACACCCTAAAGTCCCTTATTATCTTACATGTGAAACTTTGCATGTGTTTTTCTCATTCAATTCTTTCTACTACTTATTAAGGACATATTAATTACCTAACGAAGGTATGTAAAAGCTAAAAGTCCTTTCATATTTACATGTAATAGACAATAAGCTTGTTTCCGTCATCTATTTTTCTATATGCATGCTAGCTTTAATGGTTTGAGTCTTTGAGATTATGGGTTTTGTTAACGGAGAACGGACCACATATTGAAAGCACACCAACGTGAAGAGTAGGCCATTTTCCACAACATTTTTCCTACCATACTCGTCGAATATTTTATGTGGTGCCCCCTCCGCTTCAGAAATATGTCGTCATTTGCAATCTTGGCATTATTTATAATCAAAGAGAATTCTTTTTTATTTTTTCCATTATATAAGGAAAAACATAATCATGGGGTCTTGTAAATATTATTCGTACGGATGTAGGTGGATCGAAAAGTCCAAAGTTCAATCCGGTCCCATCTAAACTTTTTCGGATTGGGTGGATTGAAAAAACTATGGACTGGACTCAGACTTTCGAGTCCAACTTTTTTTTTGGATTGGATTTGGACTCACCTCTTTGGAGTCCATAAAGTCCAATCCAGTCCAAAAATTATTTTAGCGTATTTTTTTTTAAAGGAAAGAGAAAACTAAGGAAGATCCCAACTAAAGGGCAACCCTAAAGCATCCTTGCAGATGATCATGAAAAAAGCAACATCAGGAGAGTCAAACTAATAAGAGAGATTCAACGTAGAATGACCACAATTAGCCATCCAATTAGCAGCAATATTCGCTTCTCTATACACATGCCCAACTTGAAAAGCTTGCTAACTTCTTAAGATCCTCACCTGCATCGATAACAAGAGCATTAATAGACCAAGGAATTTTCCGAACTTTGTTAACTACCTGGATAACCGATAAATTGTCACCTTCGACCATTAGATTAGAGATACTCAAAGAAAGGGACCCCCTAATCCCTTCTCTAAGGCCCCAAGCCTCGGCAACTAAAATAGATTTATTATAATCAATAGTGTTAGCTCGACAAAAAATAAGCATACCAGCCTCATCTCTAATCACAAATAGCCCATAGGCCGTATGACCATCTTGCAACTTAGAACCATCAAAATTGAGTTTAACAAAATTTGCCGGGGGAGGGTTAGTTCCAACTTCCAAGCAACATTTTTCCTATTTGATTGACTCATCTTAGTCGAACCTTTAATATCCCCCGAAGGCAAATTTTTTTTTTTTGAAACAATCAATATTCCCCATATAAGCTCTAATCATAGCCCTCAATTTTGCAGGAGAAAAAACATCATGACGGAAGGTAATACTATTTCTATCATACCAAATGATAGCATAAAAATTAATACTAATGACTCTCATTTGAGATTTTAGGATAGAAAAAAACTCAATAAATGACATCCCATCTTCTAGGTTAGGGAGAGGGGAAAAGAAGACATAAGATTTCATCTCGTCAGAAACATCTCTTGAAAAAGTACAGTCAACAAATAGACAACAATCATCTTCAGACTGGAAATTGTAGAACACACATTCCATAGGGAGGAAAATATGACTCGTTTCAAGTCTTTTTTTTGTGGGAAGACCATTCAGACAAATCTTCCACAAGAAGAACTTAATTTTGGGAGGAATGGAAAGAGACCGGATCCAATTATAACTAACTCGGGAAGAGGTACTAAGCCATACCCTTAAAGTAAACCAACCCTAGATTTAACCGAATACTCCCCATATAAAGACAAACCCCAAAAGATCATGTCTGATAACATGTTAGACGGAATAAAAATCTTTAAAATATCATCAACAATATTAGAGGGAACAAATTGAGCTAAAAGATCCCCTCGATTGCGCATCATCCGAAATAAAATAACTTACTCGTAAAGAATCGAACCGGGGAACGAGGAGAGCATGTTTTACTAATAGGGGATTGGTAAACCAATTATCATCCCAAAAGGACACTTCCTTCCCATTACCAATAGACCATCTTAAACGTTTATTAAAAGGAATGCAAAACGTCATAAGCTTACGCCCTTTGCCAAGACATATTAACTTTTGTTTTATAAGAAAATAAATCATCCGTTTTTAAGTATTTTTTCTACACCAACTTAACCCATAAATTATCCGGCATACTAAGAATTTTCCATAATAATTCAAATTGCAATGCAATATTATTAATTTTAGCTTTTCTCAAACCCAAACCCCCAAAATTGTCCCAGCCTATTAAATTTGGAGCCTTAGAACTTGGATCCTTATTCCGGAGAAAATTCCTATAACTCTTATCAAGAAAAGTATGAATAGCAGGAGGGAGAGCAAAAATTTGCATTTGACAGTTTGGATGAGTAATAACATTATTTGAAGGGTCATTTATAGAAGTAACTAAATTACGATTTCGTCTAATAGAATCACACGCATGATAATACTTTGTATTTGCATCACCTAACTTTAGATTATTAGACTTAGCTTTTATTTTCCAATAAGAGTCTTGGAACTCAAGCAGTTTAAATTATTTAGCAAGCATTTGATTTTACTGAGCAATTAATCGCGGACACTCATTTTAAATAACTAATTTAGCTTGGATATCCACCAGTTTAGCTTCAATTCTTTAGTTGTCTAAAGATATTATCAAACCTAGATACAACCCAATTTTTTGCTTTTTCTTTTGAAGTTTACATTTTCTTGTTAAACAATACATGTTTGAACCTTGAAACTTATGACACCATGTTTTTTTTATAAGGATATCAAAATCCTTTTGAGTAGTCCATAATTTATCAAATCTGGGGGGGGGGGTTTAAGACTACTAGTAGTCTTAATATCTAATGAAAGTGGACAATGATCTGAAGACAAGAAAGAGTTATGATGAACTTTTGCATTTGGAAATAAATTTAACCAATCAATACTTGCTACTCCCTTATCTAACTTTTCTAAAATATTTTTTGGGCCATTCTTTTTTTCCTCCAAGTGAAAGGTTGCCCCTCAAATGGAAGTTCTGCACATTCAACCGATGATTAAAAATGATTTATAATTGCTAATCTTGAAAACCGAAACTCAGCACCACCCATTGTAAATAAATATGAACTTAGTTCGTTAAAATCACCAGGGATAATAAAAGGACTACCAAGAGTCGTGATAAATTCAATAAGCTCCTCTCAAAAATTCATACTTGTGAATATAATTAGGAGGGGCATAAATAAAATTAATAACAAAGCTACAATTACTAGATAAAATGTCAATATTACAAGCCCAAAAACGAGAGGATTTACTTATAATAGATACCTTGAAAGGATTACATGCTTCATCTTTCCATAAAATCCACATTCCACCTGCTAATCCCATAGAGGGGAGGAAGTCAAAATGATTAAAACCACGATGGCCTAACACATCCCTCAGATGGATGACTTGGCACTTTGGTCACACATAGCATCATAATGCTCACCTTATTAGATTTACAAAAAAGCTTTAACAATTCCTCCATGGCTAAAGGTCTTCTCGAACCTCTAATATTCCAAAAACTTACTAACATAAACACATTTAACAGGTGGAACACAACATAAATCTAAGGCCTACTCCTCTTCAGCTCAGATGATGCTGAATCTGCTTCAACCATACCTTTTCTCCTTTTTGCTGAACTAGATCAATAGAAGTGATCAGTAAAGCTAGCCGCGCCCCTTCTACTCCATTTCCTCAATTTGCTTGACTATAGAATTCTCATAATTGATGGAATGAAATTAATTTTTCAGGTTGGGATGAATATTCACCAATCATTTCATCATCAAAATGATCACCCACCACATATGTATCATCATCCACATCAGAATGATCTAGCTGGTTTGCCAAAAAAAAAAAATCATCACCCACATTAACATGAGCAGCTGGGAGATATGTAGTAGCAAATAGGTCCTCAGGATACACCACCCTTAAAGGGACAGGTGATAGAATAGCATCATGGACTTATGAAGGGGGGAGGGGCAGTAGACCAACCTCGCAGTGGGGCACAGGGGAATGCACAACTCGCACACTCAATAGCAGCAGCAACATAAGATGGGAGCACAACACCATTATCGGATTCATCATCAGAGGAGGCAACATCAACAAAAAGATCAGAAATCATAATACTCTTTTATCACCTACTTTTGGCAAAGAAATAGAAGCTTGCTTAGGATGCTTATCAATTTGAAGCTCATTGATAACAATACCTTTATCAGCAGGGACATTAGCATTAATAGCAAAAACCTTAGGCCGGATACTTTTTCTTATGACCAAAGCAACATTAACAACGAAGAAGGAGCAAAACGAGGTATGGATACATGACTGGGCCTAACCTCCACCATGTTTACTTTATCAGATGTGGTGGAAGGCATATCTTGTCTATTAGCACCTCCTAAGAACTCAGCTAACCACTTTTTCTTAGGATTCTTCAGCAATAAAACTTCTCTTTCTTTCTTAGGAGGGTACAAGAAGGAACAATTATCAATAATGTGATCATCACATCCACAAAAGGAACAGCCAGATGAAAAATCTTCATACCAGATCACATACCCACATTCAAACACCACCAAGCATGCTTAATTTCGAGCATACTCAAGCAAAGGAGCGATAATATCGACTCTTACACAAGCACGAGCAAACCTTATTTTATGCCTCAACAAAGACCTAGGGGTCTAACTTAATTAAAGAACCCACAGTGTTAGCAGCTAACAGATTAGCAACAGATTCAAAGTTTAATAACTTAGCAGGGAATCTAGGGATCCTAACTCATAGATCCACCCACCTAATATCTTCCATAAATGGGTCAAAATGAGCCCTCCAAGGATAATTAACAAACAGCTCACCTTGGATATGCCAAGATCTATCAGACCATACCCGATAAAGATCACCAGGACTAGCAAAACGAATTAGAACCCAGTTATTTCCCATATCTAAATATTCAACATCACCCTTACGTAACTTCCAATCGGCCCTAGTTCTAGATATTATAGTTCTCATATCAACGGGATCACCAAGCATTTTACCAACTAAACATCATTTAGATAAATCCACAATATCTTTCGAACTTGGGGCAATTCATCTAAAACAATAACTTAAGGAAAAGAGTGAGGACCAGGGGGGTCATGGCTAATAAAATTTAAAAGGTCATGCATAGATTCAGGAGGAATAGACTAACTATAAGTATCTGGATAAATGATTGAAGGCCCAACTGTAGTAGCTTTACCTTTCAAGATTACATCCTTGAAAGACTTAGGGTTTGCCATGACAGAAACAAAAACCAGCACTAACAGCAACTTTAAGTGTTTTTTTTTTCAAAAATATGATACTTTGAGAGAAATAGCAAAGAATGAGCAGAAAAACTTGAATGAGAATATACACGTAAACTCTATCTTTTATAGTGCAAAAACCACAACCAAATCCAATTGAAGTTACAAAGAATGCGACTTCTACTGAGAGCTTTCTATTCGCATTAAATGTGAATATCATAATAATGAACAAACAAACAACTTCAAAGAAGAGAAACTTACAGCTCGCAACAAACACCACGCTCAACAAAGAAATGATGACGAAAAACGAAAAACTTTTAATAACACTCTCATTCAATTGCGGAATTAATTCTCCTAAAAGCAAAACCCTAACCCTAGCTCGGAATTGTACTTGAAACCAATAAATTGGAGCCACCTAATCCAAATTGAAGGCGAATTAGCTGGCTTAATCATGAAAATCGGTATTTTTACTCTAAAATTAGGCTTATAGCCCTGACAAACTCTCTCAAAGTAGCTATCAACCCTATTAATAGCTACTGACCTACAAAAAATAGTTGTTGCTAAAATGCATTTGTTGCCAACTTTAGCAACGAGCTATGAATGATTATTGCTACATATTGCAACAAATTATTAATATTTTGTTGCTAGAAATTAGCAACAAATTGTTAACATTGGTTGCTAAAAATAGAAACAAACTATTAATCATTTTTAGTTGTTACATACTTACACTTTGACTAGTGCACTATTTACATAGCATAGGTTAACCACCTTATGTTTTTTGTTAATCATTCTATTATATAAAGCTAGCTAGAAAAATTTGCTTAGGTGTCATGTAGGCAAGGGCCTTTTGTCCACATGATGTCAATTGAAAGTTTTTTTTGCCACGTGTGCATAGCCTAACTCTTGGACAGGTGGCAACATGGCCATTGAATTGGAATAAGTTAGGAAAAAAATCAGCCACAATTATGGTAATGCCGTGATTATAGCAATTGATTGGGCAATTAGTATCATCAAATATCTATGTATCTAATCAATCATAAATCATTGCCAATTTTGATTAATTAATTTGATTGATATTATATAAGTTATTTATGGAAAGTATATTTAAATTCTCAGTCAACCTCATTTTTAAAAATGACAACCATATTCTAAAAAAAAAATTTCTATGTACAATATTGCAAGTATAAATAGACATGATACCAGGCCATAGCGTAGCATTACTCATTGAAGAACCGTCCAAATAAATTTCATCTATAATTTTCGAAACTTTTTTTTCTTCTCAATACAATATCGTCATGGAAACATCAACCCCCTAAAAATAAACATCATCTCCCTGACAAGAAATTATAAAAGCACCTATGAATGTGATATGTTTATGTAAACTATTTTACCATGATTTAAATTTTTTGTGTGATGCCTTTCTATGTTGAATTGTAGGAGTTTGAAGAAAAAAGGTCATTGAAGCTTTTGGGTTCACATGTTCATCATCAACAAATTGATCGATGGTTTAGAATGTGGTGTATCATGTTTTTTATCATAACCAGAAAGAGAGACATTCTATCAATCAAAATCTCAGAGGATTGGAATTGTAAATTGTCATTACTAAGACATATGGGACATTTAGTAAGTCGTGTCTTAGAGTTCTTCTTATATCGTAATTATAATTTTAGAATTTTTAATGAATAAGTTGTATTTCATGATATGATTAATTTATTAATCATGTTTTATTTATGTGTTTCGTTTTACAATATAATGTCTTTTTTAAAAAAGGATTTTCTAACCTATGCCACAAGGCATAGGTTAAGAGTATCAAAAATCCTATATAAGATAACATTATATAAAAAGTTTCCATTTCAAAATCCAATCAAACTCAAAAATCTTACATAATTATCTCTATCTTATCTATCTATCCTTATTTATTATCCCTCAATAGAATCTTATTGTATTATATATTTTTTAATGAAATCTTAAAATTCTTAACCTATGGCTTGTGGCATAGGTTAGAAAAATCGCTAAAAAAATATAGATTGTATGACATTGCAGTGGTATATAGTTAATATAAAAAAAAAGTTAATTTAGTCCTTATCATCAGACAATTAGATTGAAACTCTAAATCTTAAATCTTTTTACATAAATTAGATTGTGGCAGTGTTTTGATGATTATTTTTATACGAACCCTCTATTTAGTATCCTTTAGAATAAGAAGGATATCACAAAACTATTATGGGGGAAATTGTATAATAATACAAAGATTAGAAAAAACAAAAAAATTAAAAGATACAAAAATATTATTAAGAAAAAGTACAGTCAATCACAATCATTTATATAAGTTGGTGTAATGCCATAATTCGATGATTTATTACTCCCTCTGTTTCTTTTTAATCTACATACTTTCCTTCTTGGTCAGTTTCTTTTTAATCTACACACTGTTGCCTTTTCTATTCTTGGTAATATGTCTCATCTACTTTCTCCTTTTTTTCCAACCATGTCATCCACGTTTTAATATTTTAACCAACTTTTTAGTTTCCCTATCTCACTTTTCAGTTTCTTTCTCCACCTTTTTAGTTTCTCTCTCAATCTTTTGTACTTCCTGCTTGTTTCTCCCCCAAAGTGAAGTGAGTAAACTAAAAAGAAACAGAGGAAGTATATTTTTCAACACGAAAGATTGTGTAACTCTATTTTAATAACGTGAACAAGCAATAATGGAGTAAATTATTAAATAGGTTGATTTAGATTCTTCTAGCAAATAAAATTGATTTTGTAAACTATTAGTATGTTATGGAGTAACATAAGATTAAGTAAATCATCAATAATTAAAGATTAAAATAGGATAAGTTAATTAATACTTTTAATGAATAAGGATATTTATGAACTATCTTTTCTAATTACAGTAATAAGTTGATTCACCTAAAATTTATATTTCATCTTGGTTTCGGTTTTACAAAAAAATAAAACAAAGATTATGGTTATTGAGTGTCATTCGTCTTATTGTCACTCATCAATTAACTATTGACTATTGTACGTCTCTTATACAAGACAAATAATACTTCCTCCGTTCCATAATAAGTGAAACACTTACTATTTTAGAACGTTTCAAAATAAGTGAAACATACTTTAAATGGAAAAAAGAAAGTGACAAAATGACAAGAGTACCCATCACAAACTTGTGTGGTTTACTTTTCTCTCTCCTCCTTTTTATAATGAAAAGGGTATTTTATGACTTTTTGGCTTTTGAAAGTGATGTTTATTAAATCTTGTGCCCAATTCCTATGTTTCACTTATTATGGAACGGAGGAAGTATCATAGTTAAATCTTGGTAATAAGAGGAGGATCTTGGTTTCAGTAGTAAAGCCATCATTATTGATTATGTTCCCAATATGCAAAGTTGTTAATATGATCTTGGTTTTATATGTAATTAGATAAATTTTTTACAATAGCCTTCTTCGAAAAAGGCCACAGAAAGCGTGCAATGAGAACCAGTAATTTGTCCACATCAGCATTACACGAAATGTTGACTTTACCACGTCATTTAGGTAGTTCCTTAATTTATGTTGTTTTAATTTAGGCAGTTAACTGTTTAATTCCAAAATTATATTTAATAAATTCTTTTCTTTATTTACTGTATTTGGTATATAAGTATGATTTACGAACTTATACTAAAATTAAATACATGACATTATACCTTTTAATACTACTATATGATTACTTATACAGTTATAGTAGAATAAAAAACATGACATTATACGTTTTACTATATGATTACTTATACAGTTATACTAAAATAAAAAACATGCTGTCAAAAAAAAACATGATATTATACCTTTTACTATATGATTACTTATAGAGTTATACTCAAATAAAATACATGACATTATGCCTTTTAATATATGATTGTTTTCTTTAGGTATGAATAACATAATTAAACCTTATAATATAAGAAATTGTGCTTCACAAATTATAATATATGAACTTTGACCTTATGGTATATGAAATACTAATTCATTAAAAAAATTTGGCACATATTTATTTAAACTCCAATAACGTCTTCTTCAATGCCCCCAGACCTCAATTCACGGCGAGCATGGTAATTTGTGGACAATTAGGTTCCTCATTTCGATTTTATTTGAAAGAAATTAGGGTTCATGAAATTGAAATTCGCTCAGTATTTGTGTAGCGTAACCACAAAAGGATCTGAAATTACCGGTGCCTAGGTCGAGCGTGTTGTTCAGTTGGCCGGCTATAATGGTGTTTTCCGACTTACCTTAGGTAGAAGATAACAACCATTTATCCGTAAAAAATCACTTAGTAGTTGTGGTTAGTGTTATAATTTGGACATCACCTTACCATGGGTTGGCCATATCATAGTAATACGTACATCAAATGAGTTTACCATGTGGGCAGCCACATTTTGACAATGCCCAAATAAAACTGTGTAGTTGACCAAAAATAATTCTTAGCCCTAATATCACTCTGTCAATATACAAGTTAAGTATAACATGTAAAAGTTACATATTTGGAAAATGTAGTTGAACCTTAGTTAAACACAGTAATATTAAATTCCCCTCTGAACCCCTACATTTTATAGTTTAGAATGAAATTGTAAGGGGCCACCAGACTAATGCTATGTCCACATAACATTATGGAAACAACAAAATAAACCATCATGGCCCATTATTACCCTTTAGAAAAACAGTCCAACTTCTGGTAACTTCCCCATTCGCACAAATTCGAGGAACTGTATAATAGTAATTATACCTTTTTGGCGTTTTGTATCCCCCTTTTTTGTCTTTTGGTGTATTTAACACCCTTCCAGGAACTTCTATATATTAACTTGTACTTATTCTTCCTAAGTATTTATCTTTTTTCTCCACTTTATCGCTTTTCTTCTTGTGTCATCTTTCTCAAAAAGGTTATTTTTAACACAATCCTCTCATCTTCTGTTCCTTTATGATGGCTCAAAACGACGACAACCCATGGTCCCATCTTGTTAGGAAAGTTCCAGACCTCTCTCCTCCAAATGGTAAGTAGTCTATATTTTTTAAAATTTCGAAATCCTTTGTTTATTGGCATTTTCTTTGAAATGTGTGAAACAATGATTGTTTATTTGTTTGTGGTTGTAGTAATTTACTTATTTAAAGAGTTTTTTTGATGTGAGATGGTGTTTGTGGTTGAGCTAATTAAAACTGAACTTAAAATTTTTGAAGTTGATGTCTGTAATTTTATAATACTTGTATTGTAGTTAATTTGGTAAGTTTAGTAGTCGTGGTTAGTGTTATAATTTGGATAGCATCTTACCATGTATTGGTCATATCATATTAATACGTACATTAAATGAGTTTACCATGTGGTAGCAACATTTTGACAATGCCCAAACAAAAATGTGTAGATGACCAAAAATCAATTTTATGTCCCATTATCACTCATAAATTTTATTAATTTCAACATGTATACGTTAGATATTTGGAAATTGTAGCTGAACCTTAGTTAAACACAGTAATAATAAATCTGAACCCCTACATTTTATAGTTTAGAATGAAATTGTAAGGGGCAACAAGACAAATGCTATGTCCACATGACAATATGGAAACAACAAAATAAACCATCATGGCCCATTATTACCTTTTATAAATGATGTTAGTTTAGGATGATGCTGAACTCTCCTTTTTTTTTAATGATGAACTAGGTTTGACAGTCCTGGAGAATGCACATGAAATCTGCAGGGATATGGATATTCTGCTCTTCCATATCTTTATCAAGCTGCACTCGCGGGATAGAAAGAATGTGGAATGTACTTGCAAAAAATGGCGCATATGGTCAACGTATGGATATCTTGGTTTCCCACAATGGCGTACTGGGGGGTTTAAGTTTTTTGAGGGGTTTAATACCTGGGCACTTGATGATATCATCTACAACGATGCCAGGGACCTCATTGCTTTCTTTGAAAAAGATATTACAGTGTATTTTGATGCGTTTCCTTTGCTATTCAAGGAGGATTAGAGGATTACAGTTAGTCTTGTTGGTTGAATTTTTTTTTGTTGATGTAAATGGTGGGTTGGCATAACATTTTTTTGGGGTAAAACTGCCTACATTGTTATGTTGATTGTTGGATTTAGGTTTGTGTCATAGCTTGTTTTAAGTGAATGTGACAAACAATTATTTCTTTTTGTTTTTGTCACTGCTATGACACAGTACTAGTTTATGGAAAGCGTGGCTAAACACTATTTGGTTGTTAATGTAAAGTGTTTAAGCCATTAAGTAATATGTAATGAGATGATTTATGGAATGAAATGAAATGACTGTTTTTGTTACACACTCCACTTCGTTTATATGTTACTTATTAGCTAAGAATGTACATTATGCAGAAAATTTTGAGTTGAGTCATTGTATAGTTGTGCACTATGGGAGATCATGGAGCATGGATTGTGGTGTGGTTTACCATGGAGGACATGTCAAAGTGTTTAAGTAGTTACCTGCCTCTTTTAGTGTGTCACATATTAAGGATATAATTAATAGCCTTGGTCATATTGTAATTTTAAAAGCACATATGGAAAATCATTCAAATAACCAGGCTTCCTATTGTGAAAAACCACATAAGTAGCTCAACAACACTTAATATACTAAAGTTAGGCAGTAGCCAACCAATCCATAAGTTGTAGTGCAAGTTCCAAAGCAGGATGTTTGGTAATAACTAACCCAAATACTAAAAAAAATCATGATACAGCATAGCAACTACACTTACTAAACCAACATAACCTTGGTTAATCAAGATAATAACAAGTTAACAAATCCGATGCAAACTAAAATAAAAAGGCATAACATAATTCTTAATCATCTTCGGGGTCGAAACGAACATCATCCTCATCATGTTCGGTATCATCATCACCGGAAACATCATCCTCATCATCAACATCATCCCTATCAGTGCGACGCGTGCATGCACCATCATCTCCCTCTTCAGCATCCAAGTTATTGCCATTGTCGTCGCCTGTGAATCACACAATGATTTTATTGCTTTAAAAAAATACAGCTAATGAAGTTTGGACTAAAGATAATACACGTGATAAAGAAATCCATATATAACACCATCTGATAGTAGCATTCCATTCTAACAATAGCAATATGACCACAGTGGAAAAAATACACACAAATTGGAATCTACAAGTTCCCACAATGTTTGGTCCTGTCCATGACCACAGTTTGGGCATTTCCCAGTACGCACTTGAAATCATATATGAAATGGTATCTAACAAATTAACAAAATATGTGGGTATGTCCATAAGAGCCAGAAACAACTACCCAATACTCATGCGAAAATACGAGTAAATGAAAGTGGTCATGCTGGTGTAATGTAAACTGTAATACTAGTATGAATTAAGGTTTACAATACCTAAAGTTGTATTTCCAGAAATGTTGTCGCCCGTTTCGAAACGCTTGGCCATCTCTTTCGTTGCTACTACACGAATGTCATTCATAAGTGAAGTAGTGAAGACCTCCGGATGTAGTCACCTAAGCATCTCCTGCACCACAAGACTTTCTAGCACAGCATTCTGAACCAGCTCCTCATTCACACCTAATCTACCATCTCCTTCAGGATCCTTAGCTGGTGCCTTCACATATGGAGTTGCCCTTTTCGGCGCACGCCTAACACCACGCTTCTTCCATACACGCAGCGTTGGATCGAACGTATATCCCAGAGCAAGAGTGATTGTGTTGCTATTGAATGGCGTTGTGTATTCGTAGTCTGCAATCACCTCATTTGAAAGGTCCACTTTGAAGTGCCTAAACACCTTAGTCAGCCACATCCTGTAAGGAAGGAATCCCATTTTTTTACTGTTATGAGCAGCAACCATGTAGTTGATCATCATCATCAGCATGTTCATCTTCTTCTTGGCAAGGACGCAGTACATCACCAACATGTCTAGATAGGTAAGGGAAGATTTCCTACCCAAACGACAAATGAAAGTCTACATCAGAATCAAGTGAAGAAGGCGAGAGGGCATTGGCAGTTCATCGATGGAAGGCTTATTTGTTCCTTCGGCATCTGGATCACTCAACACAAGCCTGATGGCCGCCGTGGGATCAAAACCATTCACTGTACTCCACTTGTTTCCTGGTAAATTGTGTAGCCCCGTCGTCGGAATGTTCAGAATTTTCCCCAACTCGGTATCATCTAGAACTATTGATTTCCCCTTCACCCAAGGATGTATGACCCCCTGTTCTAGGTTCGCGTGGTCGAAGTGAGTGTAGAATTATCGCACTAGCTCGGGGTACACATCATCTGATTCTTCTAGAAGCTTATCCCACCTCTGATATTGAAACCACAACCTCACAAAACCCGCACTTACGTCGTCCAAGGAATTAAAATCCACAACCCTCCCAGATGCAATTTTCCTTGCCCTAAATACTTTTTTGTACAACCTTTTGTAGTTCATTGACTTGAACCTTTGATCTGGTTGTGTAGGTCCTGTAGTTGCAACCTTGGCGACTTTGGCTGATCTTGTATTATTACATGGACTTGAGATTTCACCAACCCCTTCCCACTTTCTTTTAATGGGGGTAATTATATTAATTGTTCCATTTGTTCTGGGTTCTCTACCTCAGCTACTGTACTTTGTTCTCGCTTTTTCTTCGCAGCCTTTGCACTTGCTAGTTTGTCCTTTGTCGCAACTGTCTTAACCCTCATTATGCTTCAAAATGGCAAAGGGTCATAGAAAAGATGAAAAAAATGTTATGAGAAGATTACATATACATTTGGACATGACCTGAAATGAAGTTGGTAATTACCATGCACAATCAAAATGTAAAACATTTCATGCAACTACATCAACAAGTGGCAATGACCAACAAAAAGGAACAGCATTGCCAACAAAAAAAGCACGTTTTCCATGTACTTAGCAAATCATGCACGTTTTCCAGGCTTAATGACTTATAAGAGACAAGTTGTAGGTAATCAATATAACTCCTATGCAACATACGATTTAGTATAATATAACAGAAACAATACGAATTTATGTGAGCATAGGGCAGTTTGTTTGGAAAACAAAACAACTTAAAGCCTGCTTACCAATACAATCACTCGTATATGCACAATGTTAAACTCCATATCACCATAAACACAATTCTTACCACATTTGCAAAACAATTGGAAACAATTGCAGAAGTATGGACACAGGAATGGAGTTTACAAAACATAAATAATCGACCACATACGAATAATTTCATTCTAAATGTATCCACGCAAGCATCACCCAACAAATGTTCAGCCATTGAAAATCAAATAGAATGTACCAATTACAAGTAGTTATAGTGCGAGAATACGATACCAAATTAACAATAGTTACAAATTCGCAATATGATTCCACTCCTAACATAACAAAAATATAATTTTGGATGAAACATAAAAACAACATGAGGTACTATAAAAAAAAAATTGCTGTAATCAAGCCAATTGAAGATGATAATTATGGCGACATTAAAGAAATTAAGTAATCTAACCTTCGATAGAAAGTTGCACAAAATTTATAGTTGTCAGTTGGTAGTTTTATGGAGCTTATTTTCAGAGAATTGAGAGAGATTTAGATGGAAGGAGGCGGTTTCAGAGAAAAGGGTTTGAACACAAGGGAGATGATGAAGGCGCAACCCGTAAGTCGTAAAAAGGGCGGGTCAATATGGTCATGTGTCATGTCAGATTTTTGGTGATAATATATTTAATTAATTTAGAGATCTGCTGGAGATTTTGTTTATGAGTGAAGTTAACTTGCACATTTAATAAGAAAAATATAATTTTATACCATAAATACGTTACAATTATACTCTCATATCAAGAGTAGTTTTTCACATATATTAGACGCCCTAAACCACAAATGAGAAAATTTGGAAAATATCCCATAGTTAAGGAAATATCCTATAAAAAAGGAAATAGGAATGTTCTCAACATTTTACAATTAATAATATCCAATAAATAAGCAAATTAATAAACTTAGACGTTAATTATTTTGGTGGGATTCGTTTATTGCCTTATCTTTGTGTTATTGGTTGCTAAATTTAAGGAGGCTTTGATTGATGGCACGTAGCACAAATCCCGGCGGTTATTGGCTATAATCCCGAAATATCATTTAATTTAAGTTTTTAGGGGACGACTTTTAATTTGTTTTTAATACTAGTCTTATATGCACACGATGCGTGCGGAAGCATATAAAATTCTTCATATATAATAGAGATAGACATATGATTTTCTTATTTTTATTTGTTTAATTAAAGCGGTAGTTAACCTCTTCTTTTTAATTTCCTTTTTCTATGTTTTGCCCTAAGTGTCACGATGTGGAGCTACTTTTCTTTTGTCTTATTGGACATGATATGCACTTGATTGGTAAAAGACAAAGAATTGTGGATGCTCGTGTCACTTTTGTCGGCTTTCTTGTGTTGTGAAGTTTGTGTTGTTAATTAGAGTCGAGTGCTCGATGATGAGGTCAACTTGTGTACCTGAGAGCCATTATTGATTTTAAAAGTAAATTAAATTTTTTTATCTTTGCAATATTTACTTGTTAATTTGATACTTATAAACTGCTATTGCTATATGGTTTTCTTTGGGAGTTTTTTTAAAAGTAAATTAAATTTTCTTATCTTTGCAATATTTACTTGTTTAAAATTGACACTTATAAACTGTTGTTGCTATATGGTTTTCTTTGGGAGTTTTTTTGGGGGTTTTGCTACCTTTTGTTGGCTTTATTCTTGCTTCTTGTTGTTGGCTTGTTCTTTTGCACTGCTCGGATTCTTCTTTGGTCCGTTCTTCTGCGTCGTCTTGGTGGTGGTGGTGCTGTTTCTTCGCTGCTTGGTGCTCTAATGCTTCGCGATGGTGGTTGTCTGCATTCTTGTTATTCTTTCTTGGTTGATTTCCGATGTTGCTTCTTGTTGGTGGTCATTTTGTAATTTTTTTTACTTTAGAGTTTAAACTTACTCATTTTCATATGTACATTATTCATTTGTAAGTGTACTTTATCTTGTAAACATTATACTATTATATGAATATAAGAGTTTTCTATTTTTCCTAATTTACTTGTCTTATTCTCTCCAATATCCTTTCAAATTCAATATACTTTTCAGTTCAACTATTTAACTATGCACCTTCATGGCTTCATCTAAGAATAATTTAACTATGCACCTTCAAATTCAAAATGATCGTAATGTATCAATGTGAGGCAATGGCTGCAAGCCTGCGAGGCTGCGACCATACTATTAATAAGTTTAAACCTTTAAGTGCATTTTGGGAGAAACAAGAGGATGAAGGGGCAAAGGAACTATTTGTTTGGGCTATGAGGCTTATAATATTAGCCAAAGTTTTTGTTTGGGCTATGGCCTATGAGGCTTATAATATATAGCTTTACTCTTTAAAGAATGGATTTGGGAAACAAATTACTAACAGATATACAATAATTTATACATTATATAATCTTCACTTCAACATATTTCTGCCTTAGTTTCATGGCAATAATTCGGTGCAATGGAATAATTTTGTATAACTTTTTTTCCCATAACATTGTTCTTTTTTTTAATAGCTGATTATAACTTACTAGTTACTACTCATACATATTACATAGTTGTGATGAGAGGAAGAAAACTGGGTCGGAATGGTTTTGGGTCGGGTTGTATTAGGTCGAGTTGTATTGGGTCGGAATGGTTTTGGGTCGGGTTCATTTGGGTCGGGTGGTAATTGGGTTGGGTGGTAACCGGGGTTGGGTGATAACCTGGGTTGGGTTGTATTGGGTCGGAATGGTTTTGGGTCGGGTTCAGTTGGGTCGGGTGGTAACTGGGTCGGGTGATAACTGGGTCGGTAATAACTAGGTTGGGTCACAACTGGGTTGGGTCACAACTGGATTGGGTGATAGCTGGGTGGGTTTAACTGGGTCATTGTCGGGTGAAGATGGTTGCGGGTTAGTTTTGGGTCGGAAACAGGTTAGGTCTGGGTCGTTGTTCACGGGTGCAACTGGCCACGGGTCCACCTGGGTCGGCCCAGTTCAGGTTGGGTTGCCAATTCAACGGGTTGAACTGGGCACGGGTGGACGCTGGGTCGGAATGGGTCGGCTTTCCACCCGACCACTCTCAGCTCGGAACAGGTTGGGTCTGGGTCGGATGCGGGTTCACTCGTGGGTCGGCCCAGTTTTTGACACCTCTAGTGTCCCCCATGTGTTGCCTTATATAATAGAGATATAGTGTATTGAATATGCATTTGACAAATATATAGCAAATAAATACACTTTAGATGGAAAATGTTCTTCAAATATATAGCAAATATAAATATACTTAAACAGAATTTGGACAAAAAATGTTCTTCAATTGATATTGATGATTTCTATGACTTTTTGTTTTTTTGCTTGTTTCTCCGAGGTGCAATGTGAGACTATTTCACCATTTAAGTCATACTCGACAGTGTCCTCTACGTCAATTGGCCAGGCAGCAATCCTGAATCTTTTTTTATCCATGGATCCATACGTGTACACACGCTTTGTTCGATGAGTATGTTCTTCTTCAAGTTGAAAGTATTCATTGATTAATTTTGACTGCTTTAATTGCACCAACACACGTACATTTTCAAGTCCACGGGATGCAATTAGGTATCTCATGAAGACTCTGAATTCGTTCAAATCTTTAGTATGTGTTGCTTTGTCCCCAATCTCACCAGGAGGATCTGAAAACAAATAAATACACATAGTACAATTATAAGTCAGTTACGGTAGTTCATTTAGTGCAACTGATTACAATTAAAACACACAGTGTATCTAAGTTGGAGATGTATACAATATATAAATTAATTACCTTTGGCGTCCCCATCATAATACCAAAGCCCCATTGTATGATGAAAAAGGTCAATTCTGATTGGTAAATCGATTTCATGAATGGTACAGGGTCTTCTTCTTTTTCGATTCTAACCAATGTATCATAAACAGGTTTTACCCCAATTTCATCCATCAATGTAGACACAAACAAGCTTATGGAAACTGTGTCGCACAAATGAGCTAGTTTCTTATCGACAGACATTACAAAAAGCTTATGTTTGGAGGGATGGTGGTTTCTAAAATGTGCACATATTATGTCATATATTTATAGTAAAAGAATTACCGCCAAATTAATGGGATTTCCCACCAAAAATGAGTCGAATTTCCCACCAAAAACAAGCCCTACAAATCTTTTATTTTTAAAAATGAGATAATATTTACTTCAAAATGTTTATTGACCACCCTACACGTTCCTACTTCATCTTATGTTTTTATAATTTAAGCCTGATTTGACCAATGAATAAGTCTCTTTTTTTTAAGGGAAAAAAACTCTATTAATATTAAGACTAAAATAAGAAAAAAAAAGCTCTTAATATTAAGAGTTAAGAATACATACGAAAAAGTACTATTATGCTGGTCATTTACTACATTTAGTTATATATTGCAGAAGTTTACAATTTAAGCATTGCTAACAATTAGTGTTCCAAACATGTTAATATATATTTCAAAAGTAACCATTAAACAGAGTATGAAAACATAAGTAAGACCCTGATTATCCTTTAATTTACAATAGTCACTAAATCGTTGTTGGTAATGTCCTATAGTGTGTCTGGACAGTCTATTAACGCTTCATAGTGTCATTTCCCATATGGTTTAAACATTTAAGGAGTATTGTTATTGTTATATCTTTGAAAAAAAATAAAGAGGTAAACCCAATTAAATCGTATAGTACATCCCACGTACTATTTTATGCTTATGGTAATGACCGTAATAGAATATGTAGAGTGCCAGTTATCAAAAAGACGATTTTATATTTGACAATAATCTAGTTATAGGCTTGATTTTATGCTTTTGTAATGTTTTTATTACTTGAGATCTTAGAGTTATTTAAAAAATTTATTTATAAGAAGTTATCATGATATGACGGAATATGGGTATATTTATTTATAAAAATCACAATTGTGATCCCATTATCCCCCACTTTCCCCAATTTATCTTTCCTTTTATTTAAAGATTCACTTGACCAGTACACATTATTTTGTAATTTTTAAAATCTCTAAATATTAAGATTACATTAAAAAGGGACGTTTGCGTTTTTTAACAAATGTGTAACCCAATAAAAATATAAAGTACAGCGGTACATCCTACGAAGGATTATATGCTCTTAATTTTAATTAGCAACACTGAAATCGCTATTATAAATGGCAACATGGGTGGGACATGGGAAAAAATTGTAACTAAGGATAGATTTTATACCAAAACATATACAACCGGCAAAGTAAAATTCACAACCCTACAAAAATAGTTGGTTGTTGACATATGCATTTGGTTGGTGACATTTCTTGGACATTGAAATGACCAAAATAGTGATTAGTCATAACCATATTAATAATCATGTGCGGAAAATTACATTCTGTCATGAAGAAGCTACTCCCCAATATTAATTGAACAAATTAGTTAAGAATTTATATAGCCTCGGAATATAGGATGCTATTTTTTCCCCTTTGCTGAGCTATCATAATGACGTTTTATTATTACACATGTGAATGTGTCACCCATAAAAAAACACATAAGAAGTGTGTCCACTATTCAAACAATACAAATCAAAGAACGCAAACATAGACAAGTGTTAAAACCCACAACCTAAGACATTATTTGCATTATTGTCTAAAATTGGGTGCTAGGATCCCAATCGAACACAGTTGGCATTTTGGTGAATGTGATCACTTCATAGCACTCTTTAGCATTTGATGCATCACCTTCACAATATGTCTTGGGCATGAACTGTTTCAATAGGTTGACAAAACTAAAACAATCGCCAAAATTAGCAATTTCTTGCTTATAATTCGGATCGTCAGCGACCATTTCTTCCATAGGATCAAATCTCATTCTCAATTCTTCAGTAAAATCATAATTCCTATCCACTTCTTCCACCATCCTCTTCCAAGTACCTTGCCCCTTACCCTTACCCTTACCCTTTTCCTTACCCTTGTTACCCTTCCCTTCCAATTCATCCGTATTTTGGGGTCACCTTCTCCTTTTACGTGTGCACAAGCATTTTCGCTAATTTGTCTTTCAACCACATAGACCACTCGTATGAGGTTGAAACCATCTACAAAGTTGCGTGCTCGAGACCATTTAGAAATGCAAAATGTCCGGTGGCCGATCTCTCGTCGTTTGTTTTATGTAAACTAAGGTGTCCACATGGGTTTGAAAGATGCAACTTGGCTCTGATTGTCCATCTCCGAAGAATGCAACCTTTTGGTATTTCAACCATGCCTTCAGCTTTCATAACAACAAACATATGTCGACAAGGAAACTTAATGGAATCGAGTTTCATACAGCAGCAAAACATCATCTGTTGTTTTATATTGTAACACACTATATATTTCATATTTTTACTTATGCAATCATTCAGTCAGTAGGTGTTTGATGGACCGTCACAGTGGTCCAAGCATCTTTCCATCTTAACCACAATGTGTCTTGACTCGAACTCTAGTTCCTTACAAAACAACTCGTATGCATTTCTCGTGTAAGTTCGTGCTGCATGTGTCTTGATTTTCGACAGGAAGCCTTGGATGACAGGAAAGGTGTGTGTGGAAATATACTCATCTTGATCTTCATCAAAACGGAGATGTTCAAGCACTTGATCATACAACTGAACAAACCTGTACAACATTATTTTTTTGGTTAGGACGGTCTTTAACGTGTTGTTCATTGACTCGCATCTTTGTGTGCTTCTCATCCCTACAATACGCAGACGTTAATATTGTACCTTCCAGTAGTGTACAATAGAAAAGGAAATTAAAGGTCAAATAACAAAAAAATAGAAAAAAAACAATGTTAGGTAATGACCAAATTAATAAAGGGACATAACCAATTTGTTTTCACTGGAGCTTACTAACTTACCGACATAAAAATCCCCATGCATAAAAGCTTCAGCCCATTTTTCTTGGTCTCTATACAAATCTTTTGCCCACTGCTTTTCGCTAACGTCATAAGAAGTCATCAATTCTCCCCATGCTTGTTCGAAGTCGTTTATACTCCTATATCCATCCACACATTTCATGAAACCACTACAGAAACGCTGGTTGGTATGACCTTTGACGTTCCGCATCATGTGCCACAAACATAACCTGTGACGAGCATTTGGGAATACGACCTTGATAGCATTCGCCATGGCCCTATCACCGTCAGTGATAACAGTGTAAGGAGCATTATTTCCACCAGCCTCTAATAACTGTTGGAGCACCCACTTATACGTATCTTCCTTTTCATTTGCAATTAATGCAACGACAAATGGGACGGTCCTCCTACGGTGGTTCACCCCAACGATGACAACAAATGGCTTCCTATATGCATTTTGTAAGTTGCGTCAAATGCAATTACTTGTTCCGAAAGCCTTGTAATTGTCACGACATATTCCATCGCACCGAACATCTTGTTAATCCCACCTTGCTCATCACGAGTGTACCTCAAAAAGAAGTGGGGTCCGAAGATTTTTTCCCTAATAAGTATGCAACCACGGTTTCGGTGTCTCCATCATGTATCTCTATCTTTTTTTAACTTTTCGTACGTGTTGTACAAATCACTAGTTAAGAATCCTACTTTCCTTAGCCCACGGCAAATTGGGCTATATTCCTCATAGTGACGGAAAGATGTACTCCAGAGTTGATTAACGACTTAATCTGTATTTTATCGGCTTCAGTGACCTCTCTCTGGCTCATGCAATTTTTTAAAATAAAATAACAATTTTTTTAAGTGAAATGAGTAAAGTTAAAAAAGAATGTAATATATCCTATTTGTATATGTTTAGTTCGACATTTGAAGTACCTAATGAAAGAGACTTGGTTCATTTGAACAAGTTCGTGATTGTGCTCTTCTATAAACCGTGTCACGTGCCATGTGTGAGTTTTGATCCCATTTGAAATTGATCAACGCTTTACAACCGCTTCGCGTGATAGGTCTATGTTTGCGCCTCTGTCCTTTCTCTCCAAGTAGCTCACCGATCGAAATCCCTCCCGATTACACCAAACCAATTGAGATGTAATGTGTCCGTTCACTTTGCTCCTGATTGGATTCTTATGGCGTACACCAAAACCTTTCACTTTGGAGTACATCTTATAGAACTGCATACAATTGTGATGGCTCTTGAAAGAAAGTTTTTTCATGTCATCTACTGTAAAATCTTCTAAATCCTTGCCAATGAGATCCCACACTTCAAGGTCGAAGAATGTGACCGTATTTTCATCCATGTCGGATTCCGAATCGAGTCCTTATCACTCTCATCCCCATCTCCGGCGTCAATTTCTGCGAAGTATAATTAATTATTGCGTATTTGCCAAGTGGGTTACAATTTTGGGATTAAGATCGTATATTCGTATGTAACAAACGTCCAAAAGTGCATAAAGACGTACCTTGTCAGAATTGTTGTCTTCGGTGTTATGTTCTTTATCTCCATCCACGAATCGGTCGATGTTAATAGCAGTACTGTGGTGCTTCTCGATTTTTTTTAGGGTTCATTGCACCAAAAAAACCTAATTAATAGAATTTAAAGTACGCCATTAAAGTTACATGAATTTCGGGTGAAATTAACCACCTGATGTTGTATTTACACTAAAATTAACAATTTTGAGGACTAATATGTGACGTACCATATTCCTATTTGCATCGTACTCTAGATATGGTAAGCGTTCGTCATTAGATGTGTCCATGCTGTATATAATTAAACATGATCACAATCGTTACAAAGGGTTTATCATGTCTATGATATCATCATTAAATTTATAAACAATTGAACATTAACTTCTGGTTACATACGACACAAGTTCAACAATTTATTCATAGCACGAATAAAAAAAGTGTAATTTCGTCTACAAAAAATTGAAACATACCTTGAAAAATTGAGTGGCCGAAATCAATATGTGAAGATGAATATGTTTAAACTTATTTAGTCTCCTGACGCGGAATCCTTTTTTAATTCAGTGACCGAAATATATTGGATCCTTGAAGTTCAGTTCAGAAATTTACGTGGGAGGTGGTTTTCATAGATCTAAATAGTTTACCCTAATTTCTACCTTTTAAGAAAAACACTACAGAAAGAAAGTTGCTTTTAGTAAAAATGGTGCGATCTTATTTAATATTAAAAATATTATTTCCTTCCTATTTTTTAGTGTATTAATTACTTTCCCTTTATAATTGAGTTATTCTTGCGTGGATTTGGTCCACACTAATCTATATTATATATTTATCTTATAATAAATGATCTTTTTTCCCTACTTGCCATATATTAGAGATATGTTGTTTATATGTACAAAACATCATTTTCTGTCATTAGAGATTACGTTTGGATGGTAAGCATTAAAGACATGGATTCATTTCTTCGTATCATTGTGTCTTTTTTTCATTTAATTATTTGAGTAGCTTGTTGGTTTAGTGTTTCAGTTAAACCTTTTAAAGGAAAAGGGATAGCATTTTCCATCTGACTAGAAGTTGAGAGTTTCATTTTTATCATTTGGCCACTCCATCATCTCCTCAAATAAGAAGGGACAAAAATTGTTTTATCAAAGCCACTTTATTGTAATTTATATATAGTTAAAATAATTGAAATGGTATTCATATGTATCAAAGTAATTACCACTTTTTGCAGTTATAACATTAGATACCCCCTTCATCTTTTAATTATTTCTCTCATTTTTCATGGTCTCCTATAATCTTATAACATTAGATCATTGATTTAATATAAATATTTGTAATTAATTTATACTTAGTTAACTAATAACCTAGAATTGAATTTGAGATTTCAATTAAATATGAATTAAGGAGATTGATTTGTCTCATGACTTATCTATATAATAGAGATATAGTCAATTTTGACATATCAATTGAAAAGACTTTTATCTAGAGATAACATTTGTAAGTATTCCCTATACATTGTCTCTACCATAGCGTCATATTCACTGGCTTCTAATTCGCGCCCCGCACTGCTCTTGGAAACTCCTAAATAGTAGCCATCTTCAGGGGAGTTGTTGAACCTTGCCTCGAAGATATTCCTTTGGTAACTGTTGTCCCACGCATATCTCCTGTTGATCAATGCCACATACATCCAGGAAAGGAAGTGTTCTTGGACCAATAGATTCCATAGTTTACACATACACTTAAAGTGCACTAATCTCCCCAGATGATCATTTTGACCTTCTTCCATCCTCACCACTTTGAGGGAGGACTGGGTACAAGAAAGAACTAGACTCTTGGCATATGTCCAGTTCATCCTTTGAGGTCTTGGGAAATTTAAAATAGTGGAAACTTCCTTTCCCCACTTCTTACAAACTATTAGCGGTTTGTCTTGCGATTTCCCATCCAATTTAGGCCATATGTGGGTGGACAAAAGGTCTATATCAGAACCGACCTTTGCAGCACTTGATCCAACTAGCCTAGGATCTCTTGGCTCCACTACCGGTTCATCGCCAAAGATCCGTGCCATCTTCTCAGTCCATCTGGCTCTCTCATTTGTAATGAAAGATTCATTGTCTTCCTCTATACCGTTGAAGGCGAAACGATGATTATAACAATCATCATCAAACTCAGCTGCTATGTTTGCATACGCTTCGTTGTTCATTTTGATTGTTTGAAATGAAAATGTGATGGTAGGATGCTATGGCTAGGTCCCTTTAAATAACCAACCCATTTGTTCAACTGTTATTTTGGCGTAATAACTTCTGGGTTCATTGAATAATTGAGTACATTGACCGCTTTTTGAGTAGTTTATTGACTTTTCGCTGATTTTCATTTATTGTAAAGTTATGTAATGGCCCAATACAACCTTGGTCACTACCAAAGCATTTGTGCACGCCAAGTAATAGATAAAAAGATGTCACTTTTAATTTGGTAATTTGTAAAGGCCATCATTTCATTTTCACTTACAACATGTACTTCCATTGTAGGGCATCGTTATATTATAAAAAAAAGCATACAATAATAAAAAAATACCACATAATAGTAGTAGTGTGCACTGTGAAGTACTATATGGGTAAGTGGCTACATAAAAATGTAAAAAATTGTTAAACCCAAACTATCTTTTGAGTTTTGCCATCATATTTGTTACACAATTCATACTTAATCAAATTTTGCAAGTAGAACATGCATTGGGAGGAGGGAAGCCTATTAAATCCTATCTAATGTGATTAGACACTTATAGGTTGCTCTTACACAACCTACTACACCACTAAGCTTTCATTGCATTCGTATTAATGCTTTTTAATCAATGACTAGTTTTTTTATGTGGCCCAAAAATTGATTTAAAGGGTTTGAATAGTAGTATATATTAATTGGTGTGTCAAATATTATTTGTTAAAATTTAAATTTTATTTATTGTTAAAAAAAACAGAGCAAACAATTGTGAAAGTGGTGACTTTTGGCAAAAAGATCAAACATACAAATTGGTTAGTGGTGCACTTTTAAAAATGAAAAAAAAAATGAAGGAAATAAACTTATACTCCCTAATTTTCTGTTCCTACCATTTTTATTAATTATCATACCTCATAATTACCACAAATGAACTAGTGTGTTGACCTCATATTGAATAAGATGGCTTATTCATAAGTACCTACTAAAAGGAAGACTTAGGCCTATGAAATTAAAATTAACTTTATTTTCATCAAATTCTTTTGATCTACTACAGTCTGAAACTGTTTAATTCATTATTGTCCCACATAATTTCTATGCTCATAACACAAGTGAATAAAAATTTATCAGAAAAAATAATCTAACGCCTTTTAATTTTACAACAAATGACTAATGACTAATGACTATGATTTTAAATTTTTTTTTTCTCTTCATGTCTTAACCTAACTTATCATATTTATATCCAATTACTCTTTTTCAAGTATAGCCATTTTAGATTTTTAATCGTCGCTTATGAACGTTAGTTTAAGCCTAAATTACAGTGTCATGTCCAAAAACAGGATATGTCATGTCTAAAGTTGTTCATTTTAAAGAACAACAACAGTTTAATCATATATTTTGCGTACATAGGGAACTGTAATTCAATTTTATTGACAGGGCAATTGAATATAATGTAGTCATAAGTACTTGTTAAAAGGAAGACTTAGGACTATTAATTTGAAATTTACTTTATTTTCATCAAAAAAAATTGATCCACTATAGTCTAAACTGTTTAATTAATTATTGTCCCATCTACTTTATCTGTATAATATTGATTATTATATATTAGTAATTCTTATGTTCATAACATAGGGAATTAAAATTAAATCAGAAAAAAGAATCTAACTCTTATTAATTTTACAACAAATGATTAATGACTATGACTTCAATATTATTTTAAACTAATCATGTCATAACATAACTTATCATATACATGAAAAATTTCCCATTTACTAATGTTCCATTCTAGCCATCTTAAATATTTAAATATTTTTCCGTACATAATGAACTGTAATGTAATTTTGTTGACAGGGCAAAGAAATGCGAAAATATAAAATTGAGACAACATAAGAAAATAACATAAATAAATTGAGAGACAATTTAAGAAAAAAACATATTTCATTCATACTAGATTAAATACATTCCAAAAGTCTTAAAACTAATTTACTACAACCTAATGCCAAACTACAGACAAAAACAAGAAAAAGAAGCATAAAAAAGAAAACATCAAAAAAAAACCCAAAAAAAAAGAACCCTACACAAAAGAAGACATGGGAAAGGCCATGCAGGGGCATGATCAAACCCAGTCTTGTTGCGGAATTACCGACAAATGTCAGTAAATCCGGTCGTAGTTTTCCGGAATCCGATTGACGACGTCGAAGTCTGCGTCTGACTCCGATGCATCGCCACGTTGTGGTGATGCATAGTCAGAAGAGGTGGAGGAGGAGTGTGATGATGATGATGATGAGTGGGGGGTGTTGATGATGGTGTTGTTTGTGCTGACGATGGAGGGGAGGGAGACCGGAGCCTCCTCCTCTTCCGTTCACGAGAGGAGGAGGAGGATGAGGATGATGATGATTTTGGAGAGTTGGAGGAGGAGAGAGAGGATGATGATGATGTATGAGGGGTGGAGGAGGAGGATGGTAATTGTAGTGGTGATGGTGGTGCTGATGGTGGTGATGGTGGTGGTGGAGGACGGTGCGGTCGGAGGCGGGACGGTCCACCCACCTCCATTTTTTCCTTTCCCTTGTAAGATATTTTTTTTTTTGGATAAGGAGTGTAGGACGGTTTTTTAGGAGGAGGGAATCTAGGATGTGAATAAGAATATTGAAGTGCCTAACCTTATATAGCAAAAAGTGACTTTGGAGGTACCCTATTAATGAAGTGGTACTTAATTTTAGTTTGGAAAAATGGTGTCATTTTGAGAAAAAAGAAAAGAAAAAGTCCAACTAAAGTGTCTGTTCCCAAAGCATGTATTATATGAAGGGAAAATTGTATAATTACTATGTAATAGAGAATTATGAACTATTAAATTATGTACCACTTTTATTTTGACCACATACTATATCAATGTTTTGGAATTGCTAAAAAATAAATTTTTATAGGTCTATGTATTATATTCACTGCTTTGTGTTAACTTATTGTTACAAATGGTTGCAAAAATGCGACATATTGTATTGTAATCTATACAAGTTCTCCTTATTGTAGCCACCATAACTTGTGTAATATCTCCATTATATAAGGCAACATATTGGGGGACACATCAAAAAAAGGTTAAGAAAAAGGACCTTGGTTAACTTATTTTTTTTAAACAAAAAATAGTAGGGAAAAAATAACAACATGTAAACTGGACATGAGTTTTTGGGAAAAAAAAATTATATGGACTTGGTCCACATTAAATTAGTGTTGAACTAATGCTAATTCATGTGATTTATGGAAAAAAAAAAGGTCACTATATAAAAAAAATTGATATAAATGCTGAGTAGATATAGATTGTGAAGTTTGACTATGTGAAAAAAAAGGCTACTATGTCACAAAGTGTATAATACTAACTTAACTGTATAATATAACTTAAGATTTTAAAAAGGATACTATATATGGAAAATTTCAATTCATTATGTCATATGAGTTGTTTTAAACAAATTCAAGGAAAAAAATTGTCATGAAATACTATATATGACTTAGTCACTTCCCATTACTCATATGACCTAGTTTTATGACCCGACCCGCCCGTATTACCCGTTTGCCACCTCTAATTTAATAAGTGGCTTTGGTCCATTAGATCGGCTCAGGTCCACGTTAGACTAACTCTTTTTGAAAATCCAAAGGAAATACATTTAGATCCACACCATTTATACATTATCGTATATTAAATCAAGACTTATAAATTAATAATTCCTTCACTTGCTGAATATGGGTTTGAAGTAAATTGTGAATATCCATATGTATGAGACGGACTAATATTACTTAATTTAGATAAAATTATATAAGGCACTATGTAATAGACAATTTTCAACTAGTGAATTATGTACGACTTTTTTCTTTACCACAACTTGTCAAGAATGGTTGCTGGAAATACATGAATAAGACATTACCAAAGATGAATATGTAACGTAAATTGAACAAGTAATATTTGTGGTAGCCACCATAACTTGTCTAAATTAACTTGTTTCATGATTAAGGAAAGAAATAAAATTGTGAATATCGTAAAATTGGTCACGTAAATAATTAGTCACATCAAATTACTCTGCTTTGGACTTCGGGTGCAACTGGTAATGATCTGTATCCGATTGTCGAGCTATGTAAGAGATTTGCGAGGATTTATCTGTCTCTCTCTCTCTCTATCTCTCTTCCTCATCACTCCATTTTTAATCTCACATAAAACTCGAATGTGGCCTACCTCACTATCAAGAAAAAGGCAAAGAGTAACTATTGAATCGGAAGAAGGTATGTTTGTATACAAATTAATTAGTTTTTTTTACATATTATAATATTTATCTTTATATATATGTTTATAATTTCCTTTATGTTGTTTTCGTATGTGGTTGTGTAAATTATTGTTTCGGTTTGTCTTAAAATTGGATTTCTTTGTTTACAAAATTGTTTGTTTTGCAAATTATTAAGCCTAATATTGCATAACTTGTTTGCTTAATGTTAGGTACTATTAGGGTTGGGATTATTTTAATCGTTCAGTGACTCATAAATATTTAAATTGATTTGTTATTTAAAGAGGGAAAGGTTTATAATTACACAATTATTTCGCATCTAAATTGGGTTGTGGTTTAAAATTTAGAACTAATTCGTACCTAGACATGGTTCTAATTTGGTAGATATGAATTTTGATGTAAAACTATTGTTATTTTTATTTTTGTATATTGCATGTCATATACTAAAACCATTGTTTATTAGGGTTAGTTTTGAAGCTATGGTTCTAACGAGATGCGGTAGTTATTGTTTAAATTAATTTATCATAAGAAGGTGATATGTTTAGGTTTTTGATTTGTAATTGTTGAATTGACCTAGGTATGGATGCTTTGGAAGACGCACATCCCCTTTTCTCCAATCAAAACATACGATTACTTACATTTTCAGTCGACTACAATGGGAAGATCTCGCTAATGGTTGAACTCACTTGCACCAAGTGGAGGGTATGGTGGAGGCTTAGGCATTATGGAGGTGTTACTTGGCCTAATCGGAGGACTCGGCGGAGAATTGGATTCGAGGGACATTCTCTTCAACAATGGGAGGGACTTACATGCCGGATCAACAAGGACATGATCAGTTTATTTTGATGGCTTTCCATGGTCGTTCAAGGAAGATTAAATAGATGTAGTTTTAGTATTTTGGATGTTGGTTTTTGAAGGCATCATGACATAGATTGGATGTCCGTAAGAATGGATGTTCTTATTATGATATGTGCTAGGAATTATTGGTTTTTTTTTTGTGGATAAACTGATATGACTTTTTACTTGTATGAATTTAGGATCACATTACAAAATTATTTTTGGATGTTGCATATTCTCTGGTATGGATTTAGGTTCATAGTACACTATTAAATCCTAACTTTGACCATAAATCAAGACATGCTTCATATGAGATATGAGGTAATATATAACTTAAGAACCCTTTCTCATTTCAACTTGCCATTATAAACAAGTTAAAAATGGTATAAGCATGAAGTTTTGAAATTAAAGCACGCATCGCGTGCATATATGGCTAGTAGTAGTAAAAAAACAACATAACCGTATCTATATTATAAGAAATGAACAAGTTACCAGAATAGGGAAAGGGGTGTTAATTAAAATAAAGTATAAGTTACATTTCCATATGGATATAAGTTGAATAATAAAAAAAAATACTTCTTGATGGAATTAGGAGGAAAACTAAATATTGGGAATAAAAAAAATAGTTAATGATGGAAGTAGGAGAAAAACAAAGTAGTACTTCGGAAAAAGAGTGAAAAAGGAAGTTTTTTATTTACCCCTTAAATTAGGGAGTTTGTGATAATGGTAAAGGGAGAAATATGACTACATATAAACTTTGCATTTTACACTCCCCTTAAATTAGGGATGTTATAAATTTTTTTTAAGAAAAAAATATTTAGATGATAACTATTGGATTATTTTCCCTTTTTTTCCTAAACCATCTTCCACTGGTTGCCATACATATTAGTTTTTTAATGTGCGGGTTGGAAATAATATATTAGCTAAATGTGTTATTAAGGTAAGGGGTAAGATTTTTTTTTTTTGAAAGAGAAAATGTAAGGGGGGTAAGATTAAGGTAATAATATATTAGCTAATATTTTGTCTTCCATATAAGGTAATTTCAATTTCGCAAATTAGCAATTGAAATTAAAATGGACGATTAATAATAAACATACTACCAATGTGAATTTTGGATATTACATAAAGCGAAATCAACTTTAGTACTTGTTGGCGAGTTTGGACAATCAACACAACATAGTCACGTGACGGGTGTGCGGTGTCACTTCAACGAATGCAAAATGCAATAATGATCTTAGTTGGTGTGGCCTAATTCACCGAGTCCATATAAATAAGAAGTCCTTATTCGGTCTATTTTTGTTCTCTTAAAAAATAAGTATTCTCTGCATATCTACATCACATTCAAACCTAAAACAAAAAACACAACTATGTTTAAGGAATAATGGGGTGGCTGTTACGAGAAAAGCGTCGAAGATTGTCCTATCACGAAGGTATGTTATTCACTATCTGCATGCTTTTTGTTGTGCACTTGTGCGGATTTGATTTCTTAGATTTATCCTATAATATTGTTTTTTAAACCTTATATGATTTGTTACATTAAAAAATCTTAAATTTAAATTCTTGTTTCGTCATTTCTCCGATTTTTTAGTATTAAATATAATAGTATGAATTTTTTTTTATATAGCCGCAAACAAATAATTGAAGGTGTTACGATTTTATTATTAAATAGAGATAAGATGACTTTTTCTTAGTTGCAAACATACCTTTTTTTTTATTATTGTTATTCCTAAAATTTTGACGGTTTTATTTAAAAATAACATGAAATGATTTTTTAAACTAAAAGATAAAAAAATCTAATCTTTACGGTTTTTGTATAAGATATAATAAGATGAATTTTTATACATTCAAAAAACAAAAGAATTTTTATGAAGTCTTATTGACATCCTTCTATTTAATGTTCCTCGTACGGTTGACGACCTTAGATGACGCTCATCCAATATGCGAGAGATTGCGATCTACTAACATTCCACATTTTCCTGACAAGGCTTGCTTGGGAAGATCGAAGAAATGTGGAAAAAAACTTACAAGATTTGGCGATGGTGGTGCGGGTATTTGCAATTTCGAAGCCATGGTTTGCCCTATTATGGTCATCGTGACCAATTAAAGCAATGGATCATCAAGGACATCATTTACAACGATGGTCGTGACTTCAAGGCGTGGTTGGAGAAAGACACATGACTGCGTATTTTGATGGTTTTCCATTTTTGTTCAAGGAGGAGTAAAGTGTACAACGATTTGTTTTGCTCGGAATTCTTAGTTTTTATGGTATTATTCTATGGAAATATGTATTACAACTATTTTTATTTTATCAACAATATGGACGTATTTACTCAAATCAATGAAGTGACTGTTATTTTCGTTAGGTTTCATGTATTTTACTTTCGCTTACAATCTTATGTATTTTGTTAAGAATATCAAAATTATAGCATTATAAGATGTCGTTATAAAAAAATCATGTTTGGACATGCAATGCAATTTTACATAGATCTAATCTCTTAAATATTGTGAATGGATATACAATTTTGTTGTTACAATTATTGGTTTATGGCATTGCCAAGGTGTATATGAACAAAAAACCACCCAATTCATCTATAAAGAATATTGTGGTGGTCTTAAGTAACACAAGTAAGTATTATAATAGGTCTTTTCAACAAAAGGTTTTTATTAGGTATTTCCTTACAAAATAGCTATTTTAATAGGTCTTTCCCAACAAAAGTTCTAAAGAATAATTATATGTTTCTAAAGTTCAATTATACTTTGGAAATCACATAATTCTTTAAATAAAGGAATATTAACATTTTAAAACAGAACCTATTAAAATCTTAAAAATATGGAAATTCTCCTTTTAAAAAAATTTAGCTACATTTTACTACAATCTCATTGGAACCCAGATAACTATCATTAAATTACATGCTCTTAAAATTTACCTTTTGGTTTTATGTAAACTATTTTTTACGT